>APFE030310240.1:224860-242769 GCA_000404065.3 Pinus taeda
TTATACTATGGACTATTCATAAACAGATGGCTGCGTCCATATTGTGTCCACATGTGTCTGTATTTATGATGTGTTACGAGATCATTCCTATATCAGAGCAGTAGTTAGTCTTCTAGTCAGTTTTCAGTCTCTTAGTCAAGTTTTTATCTGAGTATGGGAATGCCTACCTCAGCGACGATATGATCTCATATATATATTTTGAATTGAATGTTTTTACAGGTTCCAACCGGGCTCTCCGCAAGATGATCCTCGAAATGATAAAGTACTTCACTCTTCCTAATGATAAATGAAATCCTCATCTACTACAGACTTCACACTTTAGGGGGAAATATATTACACAAAAATATCATCACCTTGATTATTTGTAGTCGGTATGGGTCTATCACCACCTATGCCAGCTTCCTAAGCAAGTCTCAAACCTCAACTCATCAAAACAAGCTTTAGAAATGAGAGAAAGACATCAAAAAAATAATGTAACTCTGGTTTCACACTTTCTCCCACTTTTTCCTGCGGGCCCGCACCTTTTGTTCAGGATATCTGCGTACTTATACGCTCTGTATGTAAATGGGAGGGTGCGTACCCCTGTGAAAGTCAAAAGGCACAATTTTTATCTTAAAAAACTCACTTTGGGTTAATTCTAGAGTTTTCTAGAAGGAATTTTGACGTGGATTGTTCGCTCCAAAGTGGTTCATGCATCACATAAGAGAAGGAGCTAATCCCTTGTTAGGAGGAGCTATCCCTTTGAAGGAGGATTCTATCCCTTTGAAGGAGGACCTGGTAACTGATCTCCATTGCACTATAAATTGAGGCATTGGGTTAGTGGCTAGAGAGGTTAGAAGCTGAACATTTTTGAGGGTAAATGCTGGTGAAATCAAGACTTCCTAGTTGAGCTTAAGAGGAGAGATCACATACCTTTTGGCTTCATTGGGAGTGAGTGAAGCTTGTCAAAGTAGAGGAGACTTCTTGTTGGACCCTGGGAGGAGCTTGTACAACGTCAAGGCAAAGGTTGTAAGGTTCTTCTCCTTTGAATTAATACAATCAAGCTCATTTTTCTCAACAAGTATCTCATGTTATTTGTTTCATGGACTCCTTGACTTTCATGTTAAATGTGTTTTATAATACTGGTTATTCAGGTGCTATTTAATCGTTTGCCTTGTTTGTGTTTGCAGGTTTGAGACAAAGGAACTTACTTGGATCAAAGAAGCGAAGGCATCTCCAAACTTGCGTTGGAAATGAGGTAGGCCTTAAACACATTTGTTTGCCATTTTTTATAAAACGCATTTAGAGAAAGATAGTGTCTGGTTGGTTTGTTTGTCATTAGGTCTTCATTAGATTCTAGGAAGGTCTATCTTGTCCGCAAGATCGACTCATTCCGCGTGACAGAGATGTTTCTTCAGAGTATCCAAGACCTGTCTGTATCAGAGGAGAGCATTGTACTTTGATAATTTCATTTAAGGTATCTGATCCTTTAGCAAATCTAAGATTGAGATATTTTGTTTTCTCAAGATCCTTTCTTAGACCCACAATTTCACATTCTAGCTTTTCATTGTGTTTTTCTCTTTCAGCAAGTTGGAATGTCAAGGTATCTATAATCATATTTTTTTCTTCTAAACATATTTTGAGTTTAGATATTTCTTCATAAAGGTCATCTTCATCTAAAGCATCTAAAAAATCATCATCTTCATAAGCCATCAGAAATCTATAATCACTGCTATTTTCGTCTTCATCACTATTTGATAAACCATTACTATCTTCATGAGTATAGTAGCTTTTTTACTTACATTTTGTTTTATGTTCCATTTTGCAGATTCCTTACCTTTATCAACTTGATCTTTATGAGGACGTTTGGCAGCATAATGACCGACTCTTCCACAAGAAAAACATTTGAAGGGTAGTTTACCTTTGAATCTTTCGAAACCCCGTTGGAGGTTCTTGACAAAGATTGCTTCTTCTTCTCCTTCTGAAATATGTCCTGATTGATTAAGTTCTTCTTTTCTTGAACCTTTAAATGCAGCTTCTCTCATATCTGATGGACCTCCTTTTCTCATCTCGAAAGCAGTTAAGATCCTGTGCAGCTGTGTCATAGTAATAGTCTGAAGATCCTACTTTTCTTCTATGGCAGATACTTTTGATTCAATCTTAGAAGACAAGGATATTAAAACATTTTCAACTAAAATAACTTCTTTTATCTCTTCAACCAAATTTTTCATGCAATTAACAATCTCATCTATACGTAAGAAGTAACTAGCTATACTTTCATCATCATGCATTTTGAGAGTTTCATATTGAATTATGAGATTTGCAGTTTTGCACGTTTTACCTGAGTGTCTCCTTCATAGCTTAGAACGATTTTGTACCATATTTCTTTAGCGGATTTGAGCTGCATAACTTTGACAAATTCTGATTGTGATAAAATTCCCAATAATGTATTGACAGCATTGGCATTAGTTTCATATTGCTTTTTACCTGTCGTATCTGTAGGAATTGCTGATGGAAATGTATATCCTCCTTCCACGATTTCCTAGACATCTATTCCAAGATATTGAAGATAGGTTGTGGTTCTTACCTTCCAACAAACGAAGTTTCTTCCATCAAAGATTGGAGTTCTGACGGATCCCTCTCTTTCTTGATTATTCAAGATAATGGATCTTCCTTCACGCAATCAAGCTTCTTCTAAAGGACCTGCTCTGATACCAATTGTTGGAAATAATACTAAGAGGGGGGGTGAATCAGTATTAGCAAGTCAATAATTTTTCGTTTCCATAATCATATTTATATACGCTACTTCAATTAGTGGAACAAGCGTGTATACGCAACTGTGATTAAAGCAACTAGCGTATATACTGCAAACTTAAGATTCATTTAATTCATCATATGTTGATCTTTAATCAGTGCATCAAAACCATATAAATAGTAACCAGGTGCAGTAAAATAGAACAGACAATCACACTCATGAACACAAGATATAAGGTGGAAACCCAATGTGGATGAAAACCACCTGCTGCAATCATCTCTATCTTCTTTTTAATAATAAGAAAGTTCTTTTTACAGATTTTTGTACTGGTGCAGACTTATATTAGTATGTAGGCTTCTACCTACAGAAGGCTACAACCTTCTCTCATTCTCCAACTTCTCCTGGAAGGGAGCTACAACCCCCTTAGCTCTTGTACTAGCGTAGGTGCTGGCCTACAGAAGGCTACAACCTTCTCTTTTCTTCCAGGGGCCACGTTTCATAAATTTTCAGACTGGATCCATCATCAAATATATCTGCATCAACCAATATCCTTTTCACAACTGAACCAATTAACCACTTTGACTACCCTTCAATCTAATATTTCATAATGTCGTAACTAGAATACAGTAGCCAGAACCCAATCCAGAACCCAGAATACTGCAACAGCAAACAGAAGTAGCTAAAACATATTTTACAAGGTATACACTACTTCCTTGTGTCGAACTTACATGCATACGCACTTTTCTCAAGGCTAACCTACGTACAGATCTGCAAAACAAATTTAAGATGCATACGTTGTTTTGATATGTAGAACCAGTGTGTATAAACGCCTTTTCTAAAGTGAACCTGCGTACAAATCTGTAAATGATGATTTAAAACATTACAATAATTCCAGACTTCAGTTATACCGAGATCATCATATTTACAGACTACAACATGTGCCAGTTATTCAGATAAATTACCAAACCACATAATGATACTTCACTTCAAGCCTTAAGGTCTTGACCCATCATTAGATCTTATCCTTCATCAAGCGCTAAGGTTCATCCTTGGTTCAGATCCAACTATGTACCGTAACCCAATAACCTGTACACTAGATCTTGCTCATCATCAGATATTCAATGCTTGAGTGCAGTTGGCCTAATGATCTTCTTCTCCTTATATAGTGTTAGGCCTTTCTCAATACCATGGTCCAAAACCACTTAAGACCAATACCTTGGACCAAATACCTGGGATCAATACTTTGGACTAGATACTTAGGAACAATACCATGGATCAAAATACCATGGACCAAATACCACAGACCAAAACTTAGATTTCCAACATGTACGCGCCTTTCCTTCTGTGAAACTGCGTGTGTACGTTATACGCACCTTTTGGTCTGTTAACCCGCGTGTATACACTGCTTTGTCAAGGTGAACCTATGTATACTTCTCTTTCCTAATTTTATGAATTCTGATCTGTAACTCTGAGCTGTTAACCTACTGAACTGTGATCTACCATCTGAGTGAGTTGCCATCAAGGACAACACCTGTGTCAAATCCGAGCCATAATGCCACACAAAAGGTATGCATTGTATCTTTAGATTTAGAACAAATTAGTTTGTGGTATTGATGGATTTTTTCTTGTAAATCAATTGTCACTTGGACAATTTTTCCAAAAGGATTGGTAGCACATTATGACGATACAAATAGAAATACCTTTTTTAGCCAATTGATAAATCTCAAACAAAAGGGTTCAATGGCAGAGCGCATTGAGGACTTCCAAAGATTAAATATAAAGTTAAATGATATTCCAGAGGAGCATAGGATTGATGTATTTATAGGAAATTTGTAGTATAACATCCAAAATGAGGCTCTCCTTTGGGAACCTGATTCATCAGAGAAGGCATTCAAGGTGGCAAGAAAAGTTGAAAGAAAAATTATGGCAACAAGGAAGTCTACCACTCATAACTATAAAGATAGAAGTGTTGTTGCTCCTAGCCTTCCACAACCTACAATGTTGACACCACAAAAATTGGAGGAAAAAGGAGAAAAAGGGATTTGTTACAGTTGTGATAGAAAATACATTAAAGGTCATAAGTGTGCTAAGAAGAAATTATTTTACATGGATTGTGAAGAACAGAAAGAAAATGAACAAGAAACATCAAAAGAGGAGGATATACACCAACAACCATCCTTAGAGAAAGAATAAATGAATCCAACCATATCTTGTAATGCATTGGCATGAATTACCACTCCCCAAACTCTAAATATAGAAAGATATATCAAGAAGAAAAAGGTAATAGTATTGATTGATTTGGGTAGTACCCGTAATTTTCTTCATTGTAAGATAGCCAAGGAATTGAATTTCTTTATATATCCAACACTAGAGTGTCAAGTGATGGTTGCAAATGGAGGAACTATTAATTTCTCTAGAAAGTGCCATAAGATTAAGCTAATTGTGGGGTAATATGTGTTGAATAGTCCAATGATTTACATTCCAATTGGTGGTGCTAATGTTGTACTAGCAGTCCAATTGTGACAATATTTGGGGACGGTTGCTTTTAATTTTCAAGAACTTTTCTTGAAATTTTTTGGGGAAGGAAAGGAAGTTGAATTAATGGGTATCACTGGGAAACCATGGAATATAATCATCTTATTGATGGTGCTAGACCCACCAACATGTCAGGGGATCTCCCCAATAAGAAGTCCCAACTGGACCTCAGACTGTTTGGAGTAGGAGTCCCAACAGTGGGTAGTAAAGCAATGCCTTGACAGTGATAGTGCGTAGAGGTAAGTGTGATATCTTTGTCAGAAGCAAGTGTGTGACCTTGTAGCGAGTCAAGTGAGATGCATCGGTGTTCTAACACATGAAGGGGAAAAAGAATTGTGTCCCTTAGAAGCCTGTAATAGTATGCAGCCTAAAAGTAACACACAAGTTGAATGACATCACAAGCTGGAAAGAAGAATAGTCCACAATCCAAAGTGATGGGTTGAACCAACAACACATCTTCAAAAAGATTCATACAACCATATACAAAATAGTTCATACACGAATGCATAAGTTAAATAACATGAATTGCTAAATAAACCATAATAGTCCAACTAAAATAACAACATATGCATGAAAACATGTTGGCTCTGTTATATATATATATATAGATAGTGAAAGTTCCATCCATGCATACACCATTGACAACCACTAGCCCCAATAGTGGAATATTACAGTCAACACCTCCTACTCCTCCAAAAAGATGTACTCGCTCTTCACTGTGGAGAAGACAAGGTTCATCACAATACTCTCCAATACTTCTCTAAGAAATGCGTAGCCAAAAGCTTGACTCCCAAAAGCCTATACTATGAGTTATGAGGTTCTATATATAGCAAAAGGTGGGTGATCCTTGACATTCCCCTTTGAATCTTGGACTAGCCCCATGACTCTTCACATTACAATAGTGACCATTCACATCCCACTAATGACGCTTGGAATTTCACTTACAATATGTTTACAATAATACAATTTCCACATATACTCATGTGGGGCAAAAATAGGCTTGATTCAGCCTTACAAGACAAACAGCATCACCTGGGGTCTTGGGGAAAGACCAACTCGGTAATCTCCTCGCAGTGATATTTGGTGACAAACTGATACCAAGCTCGGTACTAAACTATTGTGTCCCCGTACTATTTGATGACATCTTTGTTGAAGCAGACTCTTGCCTCCATGGCTTCCAAGTATATGGTTCTGAAACCTATGTCTATCTCATCTTGAAGCATGTAAATCATTGTCTTGAGTGTGACTAGACCACTAATGTACCTTTGCATGTTCTCTGAGCTGAGATGCAAGTCATCTCTGGTGGCTACACGCATCAACTGCTCTATGTACTTGTTGACATATAGCATGACTTGGTTATTCCTCATGGCCTACATGAGAGTTCTGATGGAAGGGATATCGTGTGTACACACTATGACATCCAGACTCCTGAAAAACTCTGCATAGGAAGCCTCAATGCTAGTGATGAGTGGAGGGAACTACTCATAGTTCTAGATGAACATCTAAATATGTGCTTTGTCTAGCTCAGCCTCTGGCTCTATCCTCTTGTGAAAGTAAAGTGGGGCTCCCTTGTATCTCATTGTCTATTCTTTCATGTGCCCAATAGAAGTGTGATTGTCTTTGAATCCCTGTGTTTGGTGCAGACTAGGCCGAGGTCCAAGTTGGAGGTGTTTGGTGCAGACTAGGCCAAGGTCCAAGTTGGAGGATTTTTTGAAGCAGCAAGCCCTAAAACCTCATGCATATCAACCTATGAGAGCAAAAAATAGGATCCAATTTAGGAAAGAGGAAGGTTGCAACAATGAAGGTATGTTTTGGGATTGTTTATGCATGATTTAGTATTGTTTTGTGCTTTGTTTTGGCCCGCAGGAGTCGTTGAAGCTACAACACTATTGGAGGACTTGTAGAAGGGTTGACAGGGCTAGTTAAGCCCCTCTCTCCTAGCTATAGTGATTTAGGATAGGTTGCAACCTAAACAGGGGTATCTCCATGTGTTTTAGGGTTGTTTTATAAGTACTGGTGTGGGCATAATTATTGTGTCTGATCTGAGTGTTGTAAAGTGTCCCGTGGAGTTGCCCAAGACCTACAGCAACACCTTGGATGTCTAGGAAACAACAATAGAAGGAAAAAACCAGATTGGAGAAGGATACACCATGTTAGAGAAAATATTGAGGATTGTTGGTATGCCCTAACTAGACTTGCAAATACACATATCCCTAAGAAATCAGGCAATAATAGTATGTTGCAGATGTCTACTTGATTGATAGTTGGAGGCTAGGTGGATGGTGTCCTAGGAGAGGACAGTTGGTGAAGTTTGGTAGCAGTCAAGAGGAAGGGTGATCCTAGGTTTAGATTCCCTAACCAAAGTGTAGATGCTACAATAAGGATTGGTCACTTGTGGTCTATTGGAGGGAAGCGTGAGAGTGGACCAAGTGTGGACAGTGGATTGGGAATTTATGGTCTGTTGGAGGGAATAATAATAGTGCCCAAGTTGGAGCTTGGTGTTCAACATCATGATGGAGTAAGGTGGTTTCTAGAGTGGCAGAATATGATCTCAAGGGTTTGATCAACTAGAAGGAGTTTTGTGCAACCCTAGACTTGTTGTGTGGAGATGGAAATCTACAGTAAAAGAAGGGTAGTCCTCTTAGCCCGTGTTCATTGTGAGAGATGAGCATCTTTCAATGATAGGTGAAATCCCTCCATGCCCTATGTTAGTCTTCATTGGAGTAGCACAAGAAGCCTATAGTGGGAAGAATACCTTGAGTATCTTAGGAGAAACAATAGGCAGTTGTGAGTTGTTCACAAATGGAATTGTGAACAACTCGACAGGAGTCTTGATGTGTTGATGCATTGATGGAAAAACGATCAATGAGAGAGCAGATTAGATAATCAAGATTCGGCGGCTAGATGGACTTGGAGCATTGATAGAGGCAAGTGTTGTAGAATGGAAGCGAAGGACCCATAGGTGTGCAGGATATGACAAAGAAGTTCTGATCATGAACTACATCAGCTAGATTGTCAGATTTTGTATTTTGTATTCTTGTACTAGTGGATATTTGAGGCTATTTTCCTTGGTATAAGAGCCATAGGCTGTTGTATTATTCAGTTGGATTAATATAACAAAATTGGGTTGAAAATTTGTAAAAAATTGTCTATATGCATGCACATGTGATTTATTGTTGTTTATATTCCATTGTAATATGGTGTGATACTTGGTTTGGTAGTGTGAATGATTTAAGATTGTATCCTAAACGCAAGTATTGTGGAAAAACAAAAGGAAAACGATAGACCATCTAGAATTCCATCTCAATTTAGGATATTCTATCATTTACTTTTGCTACAATTTCAACTTTAATTTGTTTGATGTTCCCCTTCTTCTTCTCTAGAAATGGGCAGCATAATATCCCAACTAATGATACTTAAAACATATCACCTTAATTAAATACTTTTTGAAACTTCACTCTTCCTTCTTACCATTATTGTTACCTTTCTTTCTTATCTATTTTTTCCTCCCAATGAATGATGCTTCTTCTACTTCCTTCTATCGCTAGGAACATAATTCCAACTTAATTTCTTCCTACACAACGCCACCTCAAAGTTTCAAAAAAATTGACAAGTTCTCATGAGGGTAAACACCTTGTATAAAAACCCTTAAGATGTCCCAAGTTTGTTCAAGGCAATGGATACCAACTCCTTATCCTCCACTTTGTCATATGGAAACTAACTAATATCTTAACTTTATGAGCTTGTCCAAGTAGCTCAATATCGTATTATCTTTAATAATGTGAATGCATGAAATCTTGTTCCTAAAAAACGTCTATCAAGAAACAAGAGAAATATGATATAAACCAAATAAATCGTCAAAGATAACAAATCATATTTTCTATATTGTCATGGATAAAATGATCCTTATTTGAATTAATAATAATTTTCTTTTCCTTTGCCTCCTACCTAACATAAAATTTGCCTGAAATTCACAATAGAGATAAGGATGCCTTTGTCAATTAGGGTTACCTCATGTGGTTGGGAAGAAGGAACGAAATCCTCCTGACTTAAGTTCAATTCCCCCAAAATACATGACAAATGTTGACAGTGTATTGATAGTATATGTATATTCCTAGTATGGAACATAAAAAACTACCTTTGAAAAAGCACAAAGAGATAATGATACCTCTAAAACATGTATTTGCTTAGATTCAAAATAAATACTAAAAAAAATAACACCACTTTCTTGAGATAGTTCCAAATCATTGAATTCATAACTCATGTATCTCAATCGCTTGAACTTTGACATACCACGAATGGAAGCTGGTAATTTTCTCTTCAAAAAATACCAACTCCTCAAATATTTTCTTGGACTTGCCCTTCACTTTCGTCAAATTTCTAAGTTGAATAACTCTCGATGATATAGACATTGAGTGGAGTGATGCTAGAGATATGTCCAATGCACAAGGTGGTAAATAATATTAACCATGAAATTTTGATTACTCACTGTTTCTAGGCATAACGGCCAATCGGAGTAAAACACATAATGGCGCTTTCAACTATCAATAATGTTGTGTTTTTTATTGCGTCATGTGTTCCTTTGGGGCATTCTTTCAATCTTTTAACAACACTGGAAACATAACTCATTTATTTTATAAAATCCCAACACTTTCCTTTGTTGGTGGAAATATCTTGAAATCTTTCCAAAGAATATGCAACCACAAGAAGTCCACCAGTAGCAACCATAACCTACCTTGAATCCTTTAGGAATGTCGTAACCGATCTAGTTTGAGCACCATGAAAAAAGAAAGAATTTTTTTTAGATTTAATATATTTATCCTCGCCTTTCAGTTTTAGTTCCAAGACATGAAATTCCCTATTGAGTGAATCATAACTAATTTGGAGCACTCTGAAGTGTTGGGTAATGGGGCCTTTCAATGTATTAACTTATAAATTAACGATTGGGCCATCCCAGAGTCTTTTAGGAAATTCTTGTTGGTAAACAATGCCATTTGGAAATCTTATAGGTTATCCTCCCAACCACCTGGATTTTTGAACACTTTCAAAGATGGTTGTTCCTATGTTTAGAATGGATTGTTTGTGCCATCCCCCTTTCTCTCCATGGACTCATAGGGGTTGAGCATACATTTGACTTTCGTCAATCCAACAAGGTTTAGAAGGTTTGCAGAGACAAAGAGTTGATCATTCAACCACCAATGTGACTATTGTACACACTTTATGGAAGAGAAAATGCAGATCTGGTCATAGGCAGTTTCAATGGCGTCACCTTCCTTTGTTTGGCCATTGTCTAGAAAAAAACTCAGAATCCATTTGAATGAAAGAAAAGGGGTGTTTGAGATGATTTATGATGGCTACCGGGTGCATTCCAATATATTCACTTCATTTTGGTAGTAGTATGATCATCATGAAATGGGAAGCCATGTGGACTGAGAGAGATGCTTCCCTGTCCATCACTTCAAAATGTCTTCATATTTTTCCTACTCTTCCCGACAGTATATTCTCTCAACTCTCATTTTTTCTAATGAATAAAGAAAAATTCCATGGCCAACATAAGTTGCAACTAACTCACCTCTGACCTAATAATAGATGGTGAAGTACCACCTAATATTCTCTTATTATTAAGCATATTTCAAACTTGAATTGATGCATTGTATCTCTATCTAAATGTCCACCACCAGTTGGACAACAACCAAGGCAGCCTGTCCACTCTCCAACAAGCAAAATATCCTACTTTGGCCAAAGACTTTGCAGCATATATAGTGACTTTAAAAACAAAAATATTAATGAAATGATATCTAAATTATAAATTCTATTTTGTATAAGGAGTTCTAATCTGAAATCACGTTGTTAATATTTGTGTGTAGCTTTTATTCCATACTTTTCATAAGGCATTCACATATTTATTCACATTAATCTTTCACTTTTCTCAAGATTTCTATCTTGGACAGTAAACATTTTTCCTCATCCATATAAAGAAAATGTTTGTTTGGAGAATAGGTTTTAGTATGTTGAGTATAAGGATGTTGAGAGAACTAAACTAGCTACGAAGAAGGGTCTGCATGCATGGGTCTGCGTCGCTTACTACAAGGGTTTTCACAATGGGCATTTACAGTTCAAAATTTTCCCTGCAAGTTTTCACTTGAATGAGTAGGAGTAGGAGGGTGTATTTTTGAAGTTGTTAGAAGGGAGGATGTTGAGTGTTGAGTGTAGGTTTTATTATGGAGGTTGTTGAAGCTGAAAGTTTCCATAGGGTTTGTAGACACTGTAATTTACCAAGGGGAGTAGGGCAAGTGTTGGACACTGAGAACAGGTTTTACTATGTTGAGTGTAAGGATGTTGAGAGCACTAAACTAGTTATGTGGAAGGGTCTGCCTCCATGGTACCACACTGTGACTTCCTGCAAGGGTCTGCACAAAGGGTACGAGTTTACGGTTCAAAATTTTCACTGCAAGTTTTCACTTGAATGAGTATGAGTAGGAGGGTGCAGTTTTGGAGTTGTTAGAAGGGAGGGTGTTGGACGTTGAGTGAAGGTTTTAGTATGCTAAGTAAAGGTTTTGAAAATTCTCTGCAGGATTGTTGTGGGGTTATTTATTTGTTTATTGTGGCTCTTGTTTTGGTCACCGAGCTTTCTTTATTTTTTCCCATATTACTTCTGCCATAAACTGGGGATGCCTCCCTATCCCTTTCTAGAATTATTTCATATTGTCTTCTTATTCCTATGTGCACTGTGTATTCTATTTTTCATCCTCATTGAACACTTATGGTTATATCGTCGAAGCTCCCATGCCAAATTAGACCAGGATAAATAGGGTGGTGTGCATTGGTTTTGATCTAGTATCTGGGGCATGTAGGTTTTAACCCTGCATAGAAATTACCTGCATACAAATTCTAAAAATAGAAAATAAACAATGGCGAGAGAATAAAACATAAAATAGATATACATAGTGATTTTCCCCTGGATCCCAAAACCAAGACTACAATATTTATTTTTCATTATGTTCCTTTCAATGTTACAATACATATATATACATGTCGAAGAATCCATAAACCCCAATCTATTAACCCTATATTAGAACATCACTATAGTTGCCTTGACTGGATCTACAAAATACCGTGGACAAAAAACCATCATGCCCAAAACCATGTGCGAAATCCATGCATAAAACCATAGGTAAGTCCACCCACCTAATATATGGTCCAAAAAAAAAATTTGAGGGTGCTGCCCCGGACCCTTTGGAGGGCGGATATCGCCCCCCTGCATACCCTCCGACAGGGGGAGCACTCGCCCCCTTGCTCTGTCTTTGAATGATAAGAAGGGTTCTTTGCCAAGAAAATTACACTTTGGCTGTCACATTCTATCCTTATAGCTCGTTGTACTAACCCCATACTTGAACACTATCTCTGCAACCAAACTGCTTCCTTGCTTGCATGAGTGGCTGTCATGTATTTTACCTTTGTAGTTGAAAGTGGCACTACAAACTGTCTCTTACTCATCCAACTGACTGCACCTCCAATAGGTTAAACACATACCCACTTGTATATCTTCTCTGATCCAGATCTCCAGCCCATTCTGCATCAACAAAGCCACAGATGTCCAAAACTATATCCAATCCTAGTCTTCCTTGGTAGCGCAAACCATAATCACTAGTGCCACGCAAATATCTGAAAATTCGCTTCATTGTTGTCCAATGCTCTTTTCCTGGTTTTGACATAAACCTGCTCAAATAGGTTAAACACATACCCACTTGTAGATCTTCTCTGATCCAGATCTCCAGCCCAGTCTGCATCAACAAAGCCATAGATGTCCAAAACTCTATCCAATCCTGGTCTTTCTTGGTAGCACAAACCATAATCACTAGTGCCACGCAAATACCTAAAAATCTGCTTCATTGTTGTCCAATGCTCCTTCCCTGGTTTTGACATAAACCTGCTCAATACTCCCACTACATGTGCAATGTCTACTCTAGTACATACCATTGCATACATTAGGCTACCAACTGCACTTGCATATGGAACACGGGACATGTCTTCTTCCTCTTCTTGTGTCTTGGGACATTGTTCAGCAAATAACTTTACACCTACAGGAATAGGAACCTTCATCGGTTTACTATCCTACATATTAAACCTTTGCAGTATTGTTTCAACATACTTCCTCTAGTTTAACCAGAGCTTCCTCTTTGCCCGATCTCGTTTAATTTCCATGCCCAAAATATAGTTTGCAGTACTAACATCTTTCATGTCAAATATGAAGGACAATTGGGTCTTCAAATCCTGGATAATTTCTTTGTCATTTCCAACCAGCAACATATCATCTACATACAAGACCAAATAAATAACACAGACACCAATTAATTTAAAATACACACAGTGACCTGCTTTGCTTCTGGTGAAGCCAAGTCCCTGTATAAATGTATCAAATTTTTGATACCACATCCTTGGTGACTGTTTTAACCCATATAGACTCTTTTAACTTGCATACCAGTTCTTTCTTACCCTTCACCGTAAAGCCTTCAGGTTGCTTCATGTAGATCTCTTCTTCTAGATCCCAATGAAGAAATGTTGTATTCACATCCATATGTTCTACCTAAAAATCAAAAGCAACAATAACAAATAAAAGTAATCTAATAGAAGCTACATTGACAACATGAAAAAAAAATATCACCAAAATCAATTCCCAACACTTGGGAATAACCTTTTTCTACCAACCGAGCTTTGTATTTCTCCACCTTTCCTTTTGCATTCATCTTCTTCTTAAACACCCATTTGTTGCCTATGGGTTTCCTTCTAGATGGCAACTCCACCAGATCCCAAGCCTCATTTTTGTGCAAAGATGTCATTTCATCAACCATGGTCTCTTTCTAGAGTTTTCCATCCTCTGGATCTACTGCTTCCCTCAGAGTTTTTGGATCATCATCAGTAATAGATAATAAAAAAATTTGAACAGAAAACATATGGACTATACCTTTCTGGTTGCCTTCTTTCTCGAATTGATCTTCTCACTGCTGGAGTTTGTGGCTCTTCATCTTTTGATTCCTCTTTTGTTGTAGAGAATGGTTCTTCCCCTTTTAGCTCAAGATCTATCTTCTCAGGTTCCTTTGATAAGACTTCATGTTTAATAACACCTTTCACCCCTCTAAACATCACATCTTGGATGTACATAACCTTCCTTGTTTCTAGGTTTCAAAGCTTATAACCTTTTAAACCATCCTTATACCCAATAAAGATGCACTTTTCAGATTTACTATCCAACCTTTTTCTTTTCTCCTTTGGAACATGTACATATGCATCACATCCAAATACCCTCAGATATGAAAGATAAGGTTTATTACCAGTGCATACCTCTTGTGGAGTCTTATCCTCCAACGCTGATGAAGGTGATATGTTAATCAGGTAACATGTAGTCTCCAAAGCCTCTGCCCAGAATTCTTGTCCTAACCTTGCATTATTGAGCATGCTTCTTGCCTTTTCCATCAATGTCTTGTTCGTTCTTTATGCAACTCCATTTTGTTGAGGTGTGCATGGAGTAGTATTATGTCGTGCTATACCACACTTCTTATAGAACTCTTAAAATTCCTTCTTGCAAAACTCTCCACCGTTATCTGTCCTAGACACCTTTATCTTCTTCTCTGTCTAGTTTTCCACCAGAGCCTTAAATTCTTTAAACATGTCAAAGACTTCAGATTTTTTCCTGAGGAATTATACCCATGTATTCCTTGAGAAATCATCTATAAATGGTACATAGTACACGGACTTTCCCAGTGATGGAACCGACATAGGTCCAAACACACCATTGTGCACAAGCTCTAATATTTGTTTTGCCCTATTACCACTAGAGGGGAAACTCAACCGATTATGCTTCTCATATACACAATTTTCATAGAAATCAAAATCCAAAGAGAAATTAGACATGCCTTCTACCATACCATTACCATGAAGTATTCTAAGTGCCTTCTCTCCAATATGTCCAAGTCTTTGATTCCATAGCATGGTCTTTTCTCCAGAGACCACTAGATTTTTTGTTCCACTTTCAGGAACTATAGAATTGTTGCACCCATCAACAATAGGGCTACCTTGAAGCTTGTACAAAATTCCAATTCAAACTCCTCGCATAAATACCAGTTCTCCCCAAACCATCTTGCAAGTATCTTTCTCAAAAATTATTTTTACACTTGCATCATCCATCATGCTTATAGAAATCATATTTCTGGCCAATGCGGGAATATGCAGAACACCTGGAAGTGTTTTAATCCTTCAACCTTGTAAATTCAACTTGGCTTTTTCGCGACCAATGATTCTAGCCTTCTTGTCATCCCCTAAGAAGACATCACCACCATCATATTTCTCATACTCATAGAACCACTCTCTATGGGGGGTGAAGTGAAAGGATACACCTGAGTCAATCAACAATGCCTCATGATCTACATGTGTATTTGAAGAAGAAGCCAAGTACACATCCCCACCTTCATCTGAGGTGGTTTTCGCCTCTCCAGAAGGTGCATCATCAAATCCCTTTTGTTTCTTAGGAGCTTTAGATTTACAATCCCTTTTGAAGTTCCCTTCCTTTCCACATTTCCAGAACACCTTTACAGGTTTTCTTGGAGATTCAGATCTACCTCTCGATTTAGATCTCCCACTCGAGGACTTATTTTTGTTTATGATCTGGGACCATCCTTATACCGATAAGGCATCACCATTTTGGCCCTCCATATTTTTGTCTCATCTCCTCTGACAGTAAGAATGAGACTATTTCATCAAACTGTAAGGCAGTTGGATTGTTACCCATTGAAACAACCAGACTATCCTACGAATCTGGTAAAGAACACAATATGCTAATTCACTTATCTTTATCTGAAATTCTAATATCAACAGATAATAATTGGCTTACCATAGTATTAAAGGCGTTCATATTCTCTGTCACCAAGTCTCCACCTTTCATCCTCAAGTTATACATCTTGTTTTGTAAGAACAGTTTATTCACCAGAGACTTAGATTGGTACAAAGTCCCTAACTTGTCCAAAAAAGCCTTCGCCGAAGCTTCCCCTGATACATTTAGCAATACTAAATCTGTGACACACAATCGTATTGTGCTCTTTGCCTTCCGATCCAACTTCACCCAGTCTTCAGTTGACCTTGATGTTGGTTTAGTACCCAGATCTAACGCGATCCATTGATATTTATCCACCAACAGATCCTCTCTCTTGAGTTTCCACAAATCAAAACTCTGACTATTAAATTTCTTGATCTCTATCTTTCCACTGCTCGTCATCTTCTTTCACCACAAGAATCGATCCTGCAGATCTCCCACTGAACAGGGTCTACCACAGGCCCGAGCAAAACCCCTCAATAGCAAAGGCATCTCCTTGAAGCCAAAACAACTTTGATACCAAACGTAGGTTTTAACTCTATATAGAAATCACCTGCATACGAATTCTAAAAATAGAAAATAAATAATGGTGAGAGAATATGACATAAAACAAATATACATAGATATTTTCCCTTGGATCTCAAACTCGGGACTACCAGATTGATTTTTCGTTATGTTCCTTTCAATGTTACAATACATATATATACATGTCGAAGCATCCATAAACCCCATTCCATTAACCCAAGATTAGAACATAATCGTAGTTCCCTTGACCGGATCTACAAAATACCATGGACAAAAAACCATCATGCCCAAAACGATGTGTGAAATCCATGCACAAAACCATAGGTATGTTTGCCCACCTAATATAGGGTCCAAAAAAATTTCCTGGGGTGCTGCCCTGGACCCCGTGTAGGGGGGCTACTGCTCCCTTGTATACCCCGGACAAGGGGGGGCAACCGACTCCCCTGTGAGCCCCTGCCAGTGCCCGATACAATGTACAGGGGGGGCTACCAATCCCCCGGCACATCGGGTAGCCGTGGAAAGAATATAACACAACCCAATAGGGCAACCCGGTTTCACGTGATATTTCGTTTTTGTGATACTTTCATCATCTCTAGACCTTGTAAGGACATACAATTCAGATGTTGTCGCGGATGGTGGAAATGTGTGGGTTGTTGTGAATAGATATCGGTACTCTCCCACATTAGCGTTTCAAGATGCTATTGTGTGGTCTTTGAACTTTATTGTTCCAGGGTGGAGAATTTTCCTACTGCATTTTCTTTAGTCGCTATTCTTCTGTGAGGTGAATTTATCAATATTTCCAGTGTCTAGGGACACACTTTATATGCTTTGAAGGATTACCATAACTCAACCCTTTCCGAGGTGGTCTGTCTTTCTGGGGTGGCATTTTAAATAATATTTGGACGATCCATTATGGAAGTGGGGTATAATTTCTATCTTTGTTTCAACGTTGAAGTAGCTTCTTTCATTAGGGGAATTTTGAGATCTAAAATAAGCCTCCTAAGGAAATAATAAAATAATAGCTAAACCAATACAATAATATTTATGAATTTGCAATTCACTCTTTGCATCACAATCCATGTAACCACAGTTAAATTTAATTGATAAGTTGTATCAAAATAAAGTTAATAAAAAAATTTATATTGATGTGACTATAAATATAAAAAAAAAAAATACATTATCATTGAACAACAAATGCATTTGTCCTTTGTACTTAAATAACATAAAATATGTTATAAATATGAATTC
>APFE030310240.1:243197-258391 GCA_000404065.3 Pinus taeda
AAATATAATATTTATTGAAAAGTGTGTAAAGACATGAACATTGTATGGAGATATGCATTGTTTCTTTCACAAATTGTGAAATGACAATAATAATATTTTATTCAAAAAGTGTGAAATGACTTTTATTATGACTATTTTATTTTATGACTCTAAAAGTATTTAAAGCACTACCATGGTTAACCATGAGCTTTTATCCACCATTGAGAATGTGACAAGTAAGTACATTTAACTCAAGCAATGTCACCTCAACCATTGGGGATGATGGCATCCCCTAAAACGTGATTGGCTCTCATAAAGTAAATTTTGATTGTACATTTTCCTTAAGATGCCCATTTTAGACCTCAAAATTCATTTAATGCTTCATTTTCGGGGCAAGCACATTTAATGGTATAGATTTGGGATCTAAGTAGGTGAGAACACAGATCCGCACAATGCCCTTGGAGTTGGAGCAAGAGATAGATTAATCAGAATCCATACCTGCCCCTCTCTTGGTCATTTAAATTTTTTTATCTGGAATTTTCATTTTTCAACAGCATACCTTTTCTGGGCTCTATCTTCTTGCAGTTGTATGGGATGGATTTGATGAGATTTGGGATTTTTTATGGTACATCCTGTGTGGGGGAACTAAACATTCCTGACATTTGTACCACTTTTCCTTGGGTGTCGTTCTCTTTCCATTTTTGGCTTCTCTCGAGGTGGACTTTGTTTATTATGATCTCTACTTAAGGCTTCGCTTGGTCCCCCTACTTTATATATTTAGGTGGATGGAAAAACAACACTTTGACTTTTCAGATATATACAAGTCAGATGTCTCCCCGCAAGAGGCTTTCATTCAGTCTACTATGGAGGCTGAGGCAACATACTCGAAAACTTGATTAGAGGTGGGGGACCCAAGTCCGTCATCTCTCACACTCGACAAAAATTTGTCTAATGACCTGACATGTACTTTTCAGGTGAAGGATCTAGAGATGTGTCATACAACCTTGGACAGAGAATACTGAGCAGGGAAGAAGGGTTGTGACAAAACCATTGGGACATCGACGAACACAAAACTCTTGATTTTAGGTTATGACCTTATTTGGGACCGAGTTACCAGTCTACAAAAACATGCACTTGTAGGTCGTTGGGATTTTACATATTTACTAGAGCTAGAGATGCAAGAATGGATGAAAAATAAGTGGTCATCTATTTTAGGTTACTCCCCTAAGGTTCTTCGATTGATGAATCACTAGTACGACATCCATTTTTTGCATCAAGATGAATTGGAGCGAATCTTCAATAAGCTTTAGGTTTACGGGCAAAGTTTCCTCCAACTCCACAAATGGTACATTGGTTGTAACCGTCTGAGGGATACTCCGAAGAATAAGATGGCATGGCTTAAATTACCTGGTCTTCCCATTGGATTTTGGACTCAACAGGTTTTAAAGGAGATCGGGGAGATGATTGGTAGATTCATTTATATGGACTAGGATGTTTGGGGAAAAAGACAAGTGGGTGGCATGGATCTTGGTGGAGCTTAGGTTTCGGGGGGGTATCCTAGAACATATTGATCTGGAATGGGAACAAATTTGTATTAGACAACAACTAGATTACTGGGGCATTCCCTTTTGATGTCGCATGTGTCATCATAATGGACATCTCTTAGCATAATTCCATCGACAATTTCATATGGTTGGTGGTGATGAAAATTTGAGGAGGGGAAACTGGAGGGTTCGTCATTTTAGGGATCACTCCCACTATAAGCCTACTTCAGGTACTAATTCTGATCCATATACATCTCTTGCTCTTTTTTATTTACCACACTCTCTCTCCTACCCTCCCGCCCCCTGATTTTTTATCCCCTCCCCTGCATTCTAAGCACTTGGTGGCTCCCCTTGCCCCTAGCCCTGATGAATCACCTTGCTTACATACCTCCCCACCCATTCGCCCCCCCCGCCCCCAACTCTCCACCTGACTCCTCCCTTTACTCTCTAACATACCCTGTGTATGACCTTACCAAAATTAAATCTCTAAATTCTAACATCTGCAAATTAAACAGGAATTTATCAATTTAATACACAAGTGCATACCTAGCTTCCGCATTTGAAGTCTAGGGTTTTGTGGTTGAAGATGTCTCTGCTCTGTTGTGGTTCTCTTTTTCACTCCCGTTACCAAAATGACTGAAACCTCCCTGCCAAACTGAGCACAACTTCAGTACCCAACTCCAAATTACTTCAAATTTGAGGTACTCTGACCCCCGTGCCCAAAATTTAAAGAACAACTGAGCTTAGACTTCTTTCTATCAGTCATGGAATTTCCTCCTTTCTATAATATCTCTTCTTTGTAATTCCTTCTGTCTGTAAATTCCCCCTCTGTCATGGCCTTCTTCACTCCCTTATATATTTTATTCCACTATCTTCCAACCTTCTTGTTGTTGTAAATCTAAATCGGAAATATTATGATCATAGAAATAAACCAAGAATAACAAGATAGAAATGATTCTTTATTGATCAAACCCTTATGGTAGGGCAACACCATACAATCACTCCTTAAGGAAGGAGAATACTCCACAAGCCATATGCTTGTCATACAAGAATACTTCTCTTCATATCTCTCCATGTGGAGTCTCTAGCCTCTATATAGGCCTCATACATACAATACCATGCATCATTACCATGGTTTACTCATACCATCAACTAATACCATGGGCCTTACATTATTATTAACTACTTGTGGTCCCTTACATGACATGGGTTAACCACCTTATTTATTACTATGGCCCATCCCATTATTACATTATTACCTTGGGTACCTCCCTCGGTACCCCATATTACCCCCCTAGGTATATCATTTGAAATGGTTTATTTACTTTTTTGATCTTATTAGTATTTTATTAAATTATTAGTATTTTATTAAATTAGTTGTTTTTTTCATATATAAAATAAATTATGTTTATTTAACGTTTTACTTTAATTAATTATAAATTAATTTAAATTTATATTATATATATATTATATATTATATATATAATTGATTGAAAAGATTATTCATATGTATAGTTCTATCACAACGGTACACATATCAATTTCCCACTTGGTATATTTATTATTTTCAGGCAAGTTTAGGAATTTATTTCGATAATCGATTCATCCATCTAAACTTAATTTTTTTTCACTATCAGCTAGTAAGTATAGTAGTGCAATACATGTGGTTCATGCATATGTAGTTATCATATGGGTGTCCTGTATGTATGCTAATATTCACATTATGTTTATAATTGTAGGCGGGTCATTACATACAACCCCCATTCCAAAAACTGTGTCCTCAATTTAGGGGTTATATAGTATAATGGTAATTACTTTAGGGTTGGGTATAATCATGTAAGGATTGTGTTTTGTGATGAGTGTTTATTTATAATGGCGATGACACTTTAAAATTTGTATTTTGACAACTTATTGGTTATAATTTTAATAGTCAAGCCCTACTCCAGTTGACTTCCAAGATATTCTATAATTGTCCTATCTTTCCTAATCTCTTCTTCTCCCATCATATTCGTCCTCTACTAGAATATACCATGGCGTTAGTTATATTGATCTAACCATTTATAAACCTTAAGGGTTTCAGCATCAATTATATCGACCTGATCGCCTAGTAGACATCAAGCAGTCATCATCACACATCTAAGGGAGCGTGATTTGCACAGTCCTCCAATGACTTCAGATTTTGGAGGATAAACGGTGGGTCCTCCACCCCTTCTAGTGGGACCAGGGTCAACACCCTATCATGGAATCTCATTGAGTCTCAATTGTTCTTGATTTTTTTTCATCGTGTGGTCAGTTTGGTAACGATGTTATCTGCAATGTAAACACTTGTCCACATATTATAACATATGTATAAATATATTTAAAATAATTGTGTTTAAATAACATTTTCAGTGTATTTCACATATGTTTCTATCTATAATATTGATCTTTACATTCACATAACATACTTAGCCATATCTAGTCCATATATCTGTAATTTAACTTCATATTAAAATGTAATCATTCTTTTATCTTCATCTCATCGATCATGTCAATATGCATAAATGAAATAAAATTATATCTCTCTCATCCATAACATAATTCATAATTTAGATTTCATAGAAAGGTTTAATCAAATATTAAACTTCATATTGTATCCATAATTCAACAATTTTAATTTAAATAGCATATTTCATATTGGTATCCACATACCAGTAGAATTAAGCAAATAACATATGTCATGTTTCAGTGACAATAAAATTTCATTTTTACATGTGATCATTTCAAAATAGTTTTAAGTATATGATTTAAACTAAAGTAAATATATATAAAATATGGCTTTAAGTTCTTAAAAAATTAACACAAGTTGGGGTATCTTTGACATATGATCTCTGTATCTTCCCAAGTAGCCGATTCTAGGCTATACTTGTCCCACTGGACCTTAACCTAGTTTATCAGGTGGTCCTTGAGCTGTCGAACCCTATGTTCTAGTATACGTAATGGTTTTGCCGAAATGGTTCCCTCGTCTGATACCTGAGTTCCCTCTATTTAAGGTTATGAGATTTGTTAGCTATGTAATGTCGTAATATGGATACATGAAAAAAATTATGAACTTTATGCAAGTGGAGTGAAAGTGCAAGATGACATGCAACAATTCCCACTTTTTCCATAATTTTGAATGGCCCTATAAATCGAGGTGAAATATTTTCCCTTTTCCAAATCGGATAGTGCTTTTGTTTGGTTTGATGCAGATGAAAATCTAATCTCCTACTTCATAATTCTTATCTGTCCTATGAGCATCAACATAACTTTTTTATCTATCTTGTGCCATTGTCTAATTTGTTTTCCCTGTTCTTCCATCTCTTGAATTAATTTCGGCCCCATTATTACCCGACCTTCTAACCTGTCCCAACTTAACATTGTTTTGCAAGGTCTATCGTACAATGCTTCAAATGGAGGAATACTGATTGAATTGTGGTAATTGTTATTGTATTAAAACTAGAGTAATGGCAAGTACTTTCCCAGTGTATTTGTTGGTCCATAACGTACATTCTTAGTATATCTTCTAATAATTCGTTCACCCTTTCTGTTTGTCCATCAGTCTCAGGATGGTAAGTTGTACTTAAATTTAATTGAGTTCCTAAGGCTGACTAAATACAAGTCCAAAAACTTGAAGTAAATCGTGAATCTCTATGTGATGTGATCTTCTTAGGTACTCCATGAAATCTAATAATTTCATTTATAAATACCCAAGCTATGTTAGAAACTTCGTAAATATCTCTTACGGAAATGAAATGGGTTTTTTTCATTAGTTTATCCAACAAAACCAGAATGGAATTATGCCTTTGTGGAGTAAGAGGTAGCTTGACCCAAGCTATGTCAACAACTTTGTAATATATCTTACGAGAATGAAATGGGTGTTTTTCGTTAGTTTATCCACCACAACCAGAATGGAATTATGCCTTTGTAGAGTAAGAGGTAGCCCGATGATAAAATCCATGGAAATTATCTCCCATTTGGTCATAGGCATGTCGTGAGGTTGTAGGAGACCTGATGGATGACGATGGTCAATCTTCACTTGCTGACATTCGAGACATTTTGCAACGAATTGGACAATATCGCATTTCATGCCAACCCAAAAGAAGAGTTTCTTTGTATCAACATACATTTTCTTTACACTAAGATGTGCACAACAAAATGCTTTGTGGGCTTCCTAAAGGATGGTGTTTCAAAGATCCCCGTTATTGGGAATGTACATCCTCCCATGGAATCGCAAAATTCCATCATCTTCTAGTTCATATCCCTCAAACTTAGGTTCCTTTGGGTTTTTACTATCAAACTTGGATCTTACTTTTAGATACCAACTATCTCTTAAGAGATTTTCTAGTACTTGTTTCCTCAAATCTACCTTGATAGGTATGAAGGAAAATATTTGAGGTCTTCTACTTAAAGCATATGCCACTATAGTCTCATTTCCTTTAATGTATGAAATTCCAAAGTCATACTCACTTAGAAATTCATTACATAGTCTTTGTCTAACGTTCAAGTCTCTTTGAGTAAACAAATATTGTAAACTTTTATGGTCACTTTTGAGCATAAAGCTTCTTCCTACTAGATAGCGTCTCCATATTTTTAAAGCTAGCACTACAATGGCTAACTCTAAATCGTGTGTGGCGTAGATTTCTTCATGAGGCTTTAACTTTCTTGAGGCTACGTTATTACTCCTCTATCTTGCATTATTATTGCACCTAATCCTTGTTGGGATGCATCAGTACACACAATAAATTATTTTTCCATATCAGGTACTCACAAGATTGGTGCACTGGTCAACAATCATTTAAGTTTAGGGAATGCTCTATGACATTTTTCATTCCATTCATACCTAAATCCTTTATGCTATAGAGTTGTGATAGGCTTTGCAATTTTGGAGAATCCTTCTACAAACCTTCGATCGTAATCAGCTAAATCCATAAAGCTTCATACTTCATGCACATTTTTCGATATCAGCCATTTCGTGATTGCTTTTACATTCTTAGGATCTACTAAGATCCCTTCACTAGATATAATATGACCGAAGTAATGAATCTTCTTCTGAAATAAATAAAACTTGGATAACTTTCCATATAACCGGTGTTCCCTGAGACAAGATAATACTATTCGTAAATGTTCTTCATGTTCTTTCTCATTTTAAGAGTAGATGAGAATATCATCTAAGAATACTTATACAAATTGATCGAGATATTTGCAGAAAACGTTGTTCATAAGGTTCATGAATATTGTTGGTGCATTGGTCAACCCATATGGTACCACATTGAACTCGTAATTCTCGAAGAGTGTTCGAAAAGAAGTATTAGAGATATCACTTTCCTTAATTCTTAATTGATGATAACCTGATCGTAGATCGATTTTTGAAAAGATAGAAGCTCATTTCATTTGGTCGAAGAGGTCATCAATTCGAGGCATTGGATATTGATTCTTTACTATAGCTCGATTTAAGTATCGGTAGTTTATGCATAACCACAAGGAACCATCATTCTTCTTGAAAAAAATTACAGGAGCACCTGAAGGTGAAATACTAGGTCGAATGTGTCCTATATCCAATAGTTCCTTCAACTGAATTTGTAATTCTTGAAGTTCTGGAGTTGTCATTCCGTAAGGTGTTTTAGAGATTGGTTTTGTACCACGTTTCAATTCTATTATGAGATCCAACTCTCTTTCAAGAGGTAATCTTGGTAGTTTCACTGGAAAAACATCCGGAAATTTGGATAACAATGGATATTGTTCTAAGGACGGTCCTTTCTCTTTGCTTACTTCTTGAACTACATATACCTGACAACCTTTTCCTAAGCAACGCTTCATTTGCATCGTTGAGATGAATCGTAAAGATATTTTTCTCTTAATACCTTAGATTTGTATCGTCTCTCGTTCATCATTTAAACAGTGAATTGTTTTATCATAACAGTCTACCCATGCTTGATGAGCTTCTGACCAATCCATCCCTATAACGAAATCGTAAGTTTCTAGGGCTGTGACATATACTTTTAACTTAGTCGGTCAGACCTCAATTTGCATTCTTCAACACTTAAGTCTACGTATTGAAGTTCTCCTGAAGCCATTTCTACCTGTATGAATTCGTTTTTCTTGCAGGCTACCAATCCACATTTATTTAATACATATGATGAAATGAAACTATCAGTAACACTAATATCAAATAATATTTTGAGTTTTATGCCATTAATAGTACCTAAGGATTCTACTATAGTGGAGTGATGTGATGTCTAGTTGTTGTTGACTACAACATGGATTCTATGATTACCTTGGGTATTTGATGATGGCTCTCTTCCTACTCTATGCATTATACTTGACAAGGCTCCTGGACAATCACATTGCAAATGTTGTCCTCCACATCGATTCCCCAATAGTTAACTTGGGATGGTCCCCTTGAGTCAGATTGCGAGTTTCTAAAAAAGGAGCTCTGCCCTCTTCTGCTACTTCCTCTCGCACTTCTTCCTCTATTTTTAGTTCCTTGAGATTTCCACTGACTTGTGTTTGATGATTCAACAACTATAATATTAGTTGTCATAGGAGCTCTTGCTCTTACTCCTCTTGGGGTAAATCTATTATCGTAAGGAGGTGGTCTTGAGCTACTCCCCCTGAAGAAGTTTCAGGGAGTCTTCCCTGGAAATACTGGTTGTGGGGGTCCTATTGATCAGAAATCTCTTTCGATTCCTAAGTGTTCATCTGCATAATAGGCACATTCAACTGCCTTTGTTATTGATAATGACTTCCACATTCTTACCATGGCCCTAATTCGAGGATTTATTCCATACACAAAGCGCTCAGCTTGACATTCATCAGTATCAAGATAAGGAACATATTTCACAAGCTCCATAAATCTTATTTCATATTATTCCACTGCTTTGTTAGCTTAGACTAACATATGGAAAGCTCCGGCTTTTTTCTCTTGGTAGTAAAGTGGCAAGTATTTAGTGCGAAAGCTTTCCTCGAACAACTCCAAAGGGACATTATCTATTGTGAGGTGTAATTGTTTTTCCATATTTCCCCACCAAATCAAGGCACTTTCTCTTAACTAAAATATGACAATATTCGTCTTGGAGGTAGAAGAGTACTTTATAAACGCAAAATATATGTTCATTCCTTTTATCCATGCTTCAGCACGTTCTCCCATTCGTCCTCCTGAAAATTTTGGGAGTTTAATCTTCTGCATCTCCTTAGAAATATCTCCATTCGGTTGTCTATAATCAGAACCCTTGGGCTCCTCTGGGTTTCTTTCCCCAAGGTAAGTTTGTTCTTCCTTTGTATTAGTTATTGGTGGCGCTTTTAATGTTTCCAAAATGGCTTCCAGTGAGCGTATTATAACGATTAGCTCAGGTGCTGATGATGGCCTTGGTGATGGCGATGGTGATGGTGATGACGACGGTGGTGGCATTAGCGATGACAATATTTCCTGATGGCATCGTCGTCGTTGATGTCTTTACCATTGCAGCTTTTCCTAGGAACATAATAAGATTATGAAAATTTGAGATACAATTTAGATTTAATGAATATAAAAGTTCAAAAATTTAAGCTCACATACGAGTATAGTTTTTATGCTATTATTACCTACAGACAAGTCTTATTGGTACTGAGGTCAAATAGGGTAGTATCACTACCTCATTGTCATAATGCTTGATGTTCTATTCTAATGCAAAATAGTACTTCTGAAAATGCACGGGTCTTCATGGTTCATTATATTACTTCATGAAAATTTGGTGTAAAAAATTATCACTATAAAACTATAGTATCCTACATGCTAAAATATTATTTAATCATCTTTATATCAACCATATCTATGATAGGTTTATATATATATATAGATTACCACAATAATATAATTAAAATTAACATAAATAAATTAAAACCCATCCTATAATCATTTTAAATTACATTTAACACTAAATTGTTGGAAGATTATCATGAAATTTAAAAGCAAATCCTATTCAATATCATCCATAAAAATCATATCAATTTAAAATAAATATTTTATTTAAAAATTTAATTAAATTTTGCACATTTCCTATATTCAACAAAACCATATAACACAAAATTCTATGTATCTCGTTTTCTTGACTCTAGTTAGATTTGAACTCCTACCTAACCTCGACCTAGGGAGCACAATCCCCTTTAAACATGTAACCAATTACTCAAGATCTTTCTCTCATTCTAAATCTTTGATTGTTTTTATGATATTAGATTGTTTTTATTATAATATCATAGAGATCTTTTTATAGTAAGTTTTTTTAAATAATAATTCATTTTATCAAAATATAAAATCAATTTTATTAATCATTATGGAAAAGAAATACTTTATTTTCAAACTTTAAATGCATTTTTCGAAAACAACATCAGTCATGTTAATATAATAATGATTTAATATAGTGCTAGATAGATAGAAAATACCAAATAATAATATAGTCCAATTTAAATATCATACTATACTCTCTCAAGTAAGGTTGATAAATATCAAAATAAATTAATTATTTTAAGTAATTTATTTTTTTTCAGTCGAAAAAGCATAATGGTATTTATTTTAAGTAATTTATTATGATATATAAAAAAACAAATCTTTTAATTATTAATAATCGATATCAAATTCCTCAATTCTGGTGCACGACACGAAGACGACACAATTGTTATGGGGCTCAACATCCAGCGTCTCAAAAGCAGAGTTACAAATTGATTATCCAATATTTGGCCAATTGTTAATAAACGGATTGCAATTCTTTATCTAATAACCCTTTGCTAGTTCTGACGGTATGTATTGTAATGAAGGGGTGTTGCCCAGTTATATTTGGTTGCTTCATTTGATGCTCCTTAAATCCAATTTCTTTTTGTTTATTTATTTAGGTTTTTTTTTTAAAGATCACTGTTGAACATAGTGTGAAATAAATATTAAAGAATAATGAATATCAATGTGCATAGAAATTATGTTCGGAGTTGAATCTTGCAGGTTCCACGAAAGGATTTTCATTCAGGAGTTTCACCCAAGCCATCGAGGAAAAACAAACTGCAAATTTGGTCTATGCCCATAAATGGCTCGCGGTTAAGTCCACATTGTTTGATTTGGGGAATTTGTTACTTTCGGATTCTATGTTATTAAACAAAGAAAGCAAAAATAAAATAAAAATTAATGAAGTGAAATACGAAAAACCAAAGGGGCGGTAATAAATCAAATAGCATTTCCAGTTTAACAATCTATTGTCCAGGTCGATTTACAAATTGAAATACAATTTTTTTAAGAATGATATTGCAAAGCTTGCCTTCATCAATATTATAAGAAAGAGAGAACATGGCCTTTAATCACAGTCTTAGTAGAGTGTAGTTAGAGCTTAGAAATGTAAAACCTTAGATTTAAAATTTTAATGCCCTAAGGCCTTAAAAGTTTCAACTTAGCTATGATACCAATTTGTGATGACTTTACCAAAATTAAATTTCTAAATTCTAACATCTGCAAATTAAACAGGAATTTATCAATTTAATACACAAATGTATACTTGGCTTCCACGTTTGAAGTCTGGGGTTTTGTGGTTGAATATTTCTCTACTCTTTTGTGGTTTTCGCTCCCATTACCAAAATGACCAAAACCTCTCTGCAAAACTAAACACAACTTCAGTGCCCAACTCCAATGTACTTCAAATTCGAGGTACTCTGGCCCCTGTGCCCAAAATTTCAAGAACAACTAAGCTTAGACTTCCTTCTATCGATCATGAAATTTCCTCCTTTCTATAATTTCCCTTCTATGTAATTTTTCCTCTCTATAAATTCCCCCTTTATCATAGCCTTTTTCACTCCCTTATATATTTTATTCCATCTACTTCCAACTTTCTTGTTGTATATCTCCTTCCTCCACCACTTCTTATTTCTCTTCATTGTCATCCTCCTACTACCTTCTCGACCCTTCTTCCTTTTGGATGGAGGTGGTTCTTGATGTAGAAATTCCCACCTGTAGATCACCTGATAATGCAATATACTAAAGCAAAATATTTGATCTACTTTTACAACCAATTTAGCATAAGCTTAATCGACATGAGCAACATCAATAAAAACACATATAACTGATAAGAAGGAATCTATCACACATGACATAGAAGATATAACCCAAGGAAAGCCTCAACCTAAAACCCCAATTCTGTATTATCATACAAGTGGAAATATAGCCAGTATTACAAAAAGAATCAGCTCAAAAGTTATCCTACTCTCTCTGCAATACCTCTGCTACTCATAGACAGTCAAAGGCTTCTATCTAACCTCTGGTCTGCCCTCCAAGCCTCCTATTTCTTTGCGCAATTTTGATTGGGGTCTAGTGCAGCCACTTGTGTGAATTGGCCTCTTCACACACTCACTAACCTCTGATCCAACTACGCAGTCTTGAAGGAGATAAATCCTCATCATGGATGAGCTTCCTTTATAAGAAAAATATTCATCCCACTAATAGTACACTGTCCCTTCTTTGATCTCAACTGGGTCTCTATCTGAACTGACCTGCATGAGTTATTCATGAGAGAATCTTCAGTTATCTGAAGTGCAGCAATTATATGCAAACATGCATTAAATAAATGATATTACTTAATTTAAACAAACTGTTTAAATCAACTATAACTAGACTTTATTCAGTTAACTGAGCCAACTAATTTACTCAAATTAGAACTCATCCTTATCTCTTTAACTGATAGATAAATTCCTCAATTAATAGATAAATTGTTGCATGTTCTCACATAGACTTCATGTTTGATTTTTCACAACTAATTAACTCATGGAGAATTAATTAATTTATTTTGAAACGGTTGTTAAGTTCAAATTCCAATTTTACTTCCTACTTTAGTCTAGGGACTAACTGAAAATAGAAATCCATCCTAAACTGTTAAAAATAGAGTGTTATTTTTAACACTTCCATTTTTCATTCCCTGTTGCTCAATCCAGCACTGGTACCCAAACTGCTATTTATAGTGGTGCTATTTTTAGCACTTCTATTTTTAGCATTTCTTGTTGCCATTTTCAACACTCCCTCTCAACAAGAAAGGCTTCAACTCGAACCCGATCCTATACCTTTGGAATGTTCTACATGCAACACTTTTACCAAGTGTGGTTACTCCAGCAACTCTAGAAACAAAAAAAACTCCCAACTAACCTCTTTGTTGGGCTAGAAACATACTCTGATGCTAAAGTTTTACCCGCTGCTGATAAGTGCTCCCTCTCTGACCTTTGAGCTGCCGCAACACTCAATGCATATCGTACCGTTGCACACCTCTTTGTGCCATCATGCACTGGTGCAACACTCCTGTGCCTCTCGCATTGTTGCAGCCTGCTAGCTCTGCACTATCTTGGAATTCCTGCACTGTAACTCTCTCTACTAATCCATCCGCATCTGTCTCTACCCACTTAGCCAGTCCTGCTACTCCTCATCAAGGCTCTCGTAGCAAGGTATAATCAAAGATGTTGGGTACCTCAATGATCCTGCCCCATTCCAACATTTTTGGGGCTGTCACTCCACATCGCCCCACCTCCTACCTAGAGATATGGTTGCATGTGATCCCTCTGCTCACCTAGCTCGAAGTTTCCCCCTACTGGAGGTCTCTGCATGAGTGGATGCCTCCACTATGCCTCCTCTCGACTTCCCCAGATGTGGCTGCTCCACAACCTCTTGAAGTTGCTTCACCATTCGTGACTCCTCCACAATCGTCTGAGACTTCTTCTGGAGCTGCATGTTAAGATGTAATGTACTCTCCCTCTCAACCACCAAGTCTCCATCAGTTGCCTTGCTCCTCAAGGCTTTTCATGCATCTTGAACCTCAAGAGCATACAAGTTCTTAACCCATGAACTGATTTGCTTCACCTGTCTAGTGATGATGTGTCTAAGGAAAACCGTTCCCTTACTGAAGACCACATCATAGTCTCTGTCTTCCAGAATCACGATCGACACCAAGTTTCTCTTTAGTCCTAGTACATACTTGACATCAGTCAAGGTAAGGCGAGTTCCATGCTCCCTCTGAAAAATAATCGTGCCTACACCTGAGACACTATACTTTTCATCATTACCCATCGCTATGATTATCTGGAGATCTTTCTCCTCCAAAGTACTGAACAAACTCTTGTCGTTGGTCATGTGGAAAGAAGCTCCACTATCAAGAAACCAACCACTTCCCACCATGGATGAAACCATGCATGTGAATAGTGTGAAATCAAACTTGAACTGAGGCAAGTGCCTCACCTTCTAATCCTTCCACGGATCCCTTCTTGGATTTCCTCAATGGACAATTTGTAGCAAAATGGCCTACCTCATGACAACGAAAACATCGCACCTTCGATTTGTCAAACTTCTTCCCACCATGGGAAGAACTGGATTCGAAATGAGAAACCTTCTCCTTCCCCTTCTTCGCCTTACTCACTAAGGCATAGTTTTCTTCATCCTCCATGGATGAAGAACCATCTCTGGTGCTTTTTCTTATCTCCTCCTGCATCAAATCTGATCAAAGTCGTTCCCAATCTAGCAATTTCACTCTTTCATTAACCGAGTCCTGGTAGCTACGAAAGCTCTTAGGAAGACCGAGGAGTGCAAGACTCACCATGTCATCATCAGTTGTCGCAATCCCTACACTTCCAAGCTCATCCCTGCATGTGGTGATCTTGTTCAGATACGTAGAGATCGTGTCGCCCTTTTCACACTTGATCTTTTGAAGCTTGTCTTTCAGTGCCAGCTTTCTCTGATCACTGCTATTTTGATATAGATCTTTCAATGTTTTCCACATTGAAAACGGTGTCTCCTTCCCACGAAGATTCGAAACTATGTGATCTTGAACTCCCTCCAGAAGGATTCTCCTTGCTCTAACCACATATTTCTTCCATTCAGCCAATTCAATAGCACCAATCGGCTTGAGGACATCTTGATCAATGAAGTCCTTTAGACCATTATCCTCTAGTACTGCTTCCATGTGATCTTTCCGGGATATATAATTAGAACTGCCATCAAGGGCATATTCGAGTCTCAAACCATAGAACACCATAGGTGAAATAGAGATGTGATAAGAACTCGATTTCTATATTCAGGAATCACAAACTTCAACTTCTCCCTTCTTGTATATTGTTCTTCATTGATCACCTGTGCTCTGATACCATGTAGAAATTTGCACCTGTAGATCACCTAATAATGCAATATATTAAAGAAAAATACTTGATCTACTTCTACAACCAATTTAGCGGAAGCTTAATCGAACATGAGCAACATCAATAAAAACACATATAACTGATAAGAAGGAACCAATCACACATAACACAGAATATATAACCCGAGGAAAGCCTCAGCCTAAAACCTTAACTCTGTATTATCATACAAGTGGAAATATAGTTAGTATTACAAAAAGAATCAGCTCAAACGCTATCATGCTCTCTCTACAATACCTCTGCTGCTCATAGACAGTCAAAGGCCTCTATCTAACTTTTGGCCTGCCCTCCAAGCCTCCTATTTCTTTGCACAATTTTGATTGGGGTCTAATGCAACCACTTGTGTGAATTGGCTTCTTCACACACTCACTAACCTCTTATCCAACTACGCAGTCCTGAAGGAGATAAATCCTCATCATGGATGAGCTTCCTTTATAGGAAAAATATTCATCCAACTGATAGTACACTATCCCT
>APFE030310240.1:268729-318311 GCA_000404065.3 Pinus taeda
ATTGATTTAAAAGATTAGTCATATATATAGTTCTATTAGAGTGGTACACATATCAATGCCCCACTTGGTATATTATTATTTTCTGGTGAGTTTAGGAATTTATTTCGATAATCGATTCATCCACCTAAACTTAAATTTTTTTCATTATTAGCCAGTAAGTATAGTAGTGCAATACATGTGGTTCATGTATACGTAGCTATCATATGAATGTCTCGTATGTATGATAATATTTACATTCTGTTTATAATTGTAGGCAAGTCATTACACCCTCTCTTCCCTCGGGTACCATAGCGGGGTTGTTTTGTTCATACCCCCCTCCTTATGGTTCCCCTCACACTCCGGGCCCATCCCCCTCTCCTCCTCCTAGGGTAGGGATCCTGCCGGTATCCTCTCCCCTTAACTTGGTCAACAACGACCTCAAGTTTATAATGAATAACACGTCTCTCAATCTAGCTGCCCTCTCCATTTATAAGCATGTGGGAGGTCATACCTCTCATTATATTAGCCTCAATTTGACCCTCAACATCACTGTCAGACATAGGGGTGATAAGGGGAGCAGACATTTTTGTGGTAGATCGAACCTGCTGGCACTCCATTTCACTGATAATTTTGACCTCCATGATGTTCCCATTTTCCATTATGTTGACCCTCGGGCCCTTAGAGCAAATGCGCCCGGTCCTCTGAATTCCTGATGATTTTCCTTTCCTTGAACATGCATGGTGTGGGGGACTTATCTAAAAAAAAATCCCTCAGACACATTTTATTTTCTGTGCATCCTTCCATTATTCTGTTACAAGAGACGATGAATTCCTTTCATAAGGTCTTTGAATATTTCCAATATACCTTTCCGGAATGGCACATGGTGGTTGTAGACTCATGTGAATAGTCGGGTGGTTTGGCAGCTCTGTGGGATCCCAGATTGTTGTCATTGTTGGCATATAAATGTTTTTCTGGTATCTTTTTGACATGGACTCTAATGGAGATTCTACTTGAATCCATTTTCTCAACATCTATGCCCCTTATAAAGACGGTTATTTTCTGGGATCGTTCAGAGGCCTATGATATTATGAAGATCGATTCCCTCATCATTGCTGGAGATTTCAATGCCACGCTCTCCATGAAGGACTGTTGGGGAGGGGGGGGAGGGGAGGGGTGAAAATTGCAGGGAAGATCCTTTAGCAGATAGACTACTGTCACTTTTTGCTGACAATCATCTTGTGGACATATCTCCCTTTCCTCTCTCTCCTACCTGGTATAATAGCAGAGATGGAAAAAACCATATTGGGAAGAGATTGGATCGCTTTCTAATGCATGAGAGCCTGGTGGAGAGACTCGGTAATTTGAGATCCAGGGTGGAGAAGACATTCATATCAGACCACCTTCCAATTATATTACAATGGTGGAATAAGCAAATAAGATTGGGCATTCCCTTCAAATTCAATCGAACCTAGCTAGAGGACGAAGATTTCAACAAACTAGTTACTTCAACTTGGAAGGAAGTGTCTTTGGTGCCAGGAAAGTCTTACATGCAACACATAACTCAGAAACTACAACTCCTAAAGAGTTGGGTTCGGATATGGTAAAGACACAAAAATAATACCATGCTAAAGGATTTGAAGTCCCTTACTGCGGAGATTGAAACACTGGGTAGAGAACTGGGTGATGGGGACGCTGACCCTTCATTATTGGAGCGACTTAAGGAGCAGGAAGGAAAGAAAAGATATATTTTGCAAGTATAGGAAGCAACATGGCAACTAAAAAGTAGAGCTTTATGGGTCAGCGATGGGGATAAAAACACTTGCTTCTTCCACCGATATGCAAATCAAAGGAGGAACACTAATACTATTTGGAAAATTAAGGGTAGAAACAATGTGAATGTCTACTCTACCACAGAGATACAAGAAGCAGCGATACATTTTTTGAATCTTTCTACAGGGACCAGACTGGGGTGAACATGGTAGATCAAATATGGGCACTAGATAACTACCCTCTCATGTTTGATGAGGCTCAGAATATGGTCCTGTTCAGACCCATCGAGTTGGACGAGATTCTTAGCATTTTAAAATCCTTTGCAAAAGATAAGTGTCCTCACGCGGATGACTGGAATGTTGAAATCTTCCTCCATTTTTATGAATTGATGGGACATGAGCTCCTATACATGGTTGAAGAGAACAACACTGTTGGATATGTGTCGACAGCGATAAATTCTACCTTCATCGCACTCATACCGAAGTCATCTGATCCCTCCACCTTCGCAGATATCCGACCTATCATACTTTGCAATATTACATTCAAGCTTTGTTGAATGCCCTGAGATGTACTCTCTCGACCCATATCTCTCCGGAAAAAGATTGTTTCTTGCCCAATTGTTTGATTCATGACGTTGTGGCGACTACACAAGAGTGTAAACATTCTATGCACATGAAGAAAATGGAGGCACTGGTGATGAAGGTAGACTTACAAAAGGCATATGATTATGTGGATTGGGCTTTTTTGCGACTCATTCTGACGAAGATTGGCTTGGTGACATATAATGTCGAATGGATTATGGGATGCATTACCTTGACTACTTTTGTTATCTTGATAAATGTATTTCCTCCCATTTTTTTAAAGCTAAGAGGGGATTGCGGCAGGGTTGCTCGCTCTCTCCTTTACTTTTCATATTAGTCATGGATGGGCTCAACCTCGAAATTAGGGAGGCAAGATCTCTGGACTATTCTGTGGCATTAAGTTGGGTAGAAATGTTGATATATCTCACAGTTTTTTTGTTGATGATATCCTCACATTTGGGTTGGTATCCATATCTCACTGGTTGACTATGCATTATATATTTATGAGATTTGGCGAGGCATCGAGTTTGAGGATAAATGGAGGCAAATCATTAATTTTATTCTCTTGAGGAGATTAAGAGGTGATTTCATTCATTGCGGATTTATTTGGTGTTGAAACTAAGCCCCTTTGCGAGCGCTTTACATATTTGGACTTCCATCTCAAGCCCAACAATTACAGGTCAACTAATTGGTTATGGCTACTAGAAAAATTTCAACAATAGATTGTTTGGTTGGTCTAACAGATGGCTAACTTTGGTTGGTACACCTTTACACAAGCGGTAATACAGCGAACTGCAGTGCACTAGGCTCACCCATTTATACTTCCCTCCTTTATTATTTTTAAGATGCAAAGTATAATGACACACTTTATTTGGGCTGGCACTGGAATAGAGAAGAAATTCCATTTAACAAGATGGGATAATATCACGATACCGGAGGAAAATAAAGGACGGGGGACACTGGGATGAAAACATTTGGATGGACACTATTGTTTAAATCCATGTGGCAGGTACTAAATCGAGATGGGATATGGAAGGACATCATTTATGCAAAATACCTGAAAAACCCGAGCGTAACTAAGTGGATTAGAGATGTCATGATTGGGAAAAAGTCGGGTTCGGGTTCATTTACATTCTCAAGCTTTCACAAAGTTAAAAATTGGTTCCTCCTACGTCTCCAGTGGTCTTTCGGCAATGGGAACTGCATTCTCATTGGTTTCCACAACATACTGGCCGTTCCAAATTCTGTTGGCCTTTCAATAGAGATTATCAACTGTTGGCCTTTCAATAGAGATTATCAACCGTTTACATACTAGAGGACTTTTCTATTTGCCAAACGTCATTCAATGGTGGCAGGACTTTTCCATTTGCCAAATGTCATTCAACGGTGGCAGGGCTTGTTTCCTATTTGGAAGAGGGCTATTGAGATTGAAATGGTTGGACACTATGCCGAGGTCTGGGATATTTATAACCCGGAACTTAGAAGAGTGGGTTTGTGTCTCTCGGAGGGAGGCGATTTCATCACTTGGGGCGGGGTTCTCCAGGGATCTGTGATGCTGGTGGAGACGTACAGGTATATTCTGACCACAAAACACTCTCTAGATAATACTTGTTGGTTCCAAAAAATATGGAAACTGAAGGTTCTTGTTACGATCATATCGTTCACCAGGTTGGTCTGGAAAGATAAAACACAGACTTCGGAGAATCTGCATAAGAGGGGTGTTCATGGACCTAGATGGTGCCCGCTATGTCATTCTTCTTTGAAAACTAATCAATCTTCTCCTAGATTGCTCATTTACAACGAAAAAATGGCTCTGGATTTTCCAGAATTTTAATATTCTTTTTCGTACTCACCTCTGTTGAACAATGTATGTGTTGGTGGTTGGAATTGGGTGGCATACTACAGCCTATTCCTCTATATATTTTTTTGGGAAATATGGCGTGCCAAGAACAAATATATTTTGGAAGGCACCCCTATTAACATCCACAGAATCTGCTCCCACATTGGCACTTCGATGAATATGCAGAAAATTCGAGTGCATAATGACAGAGATTTAAGTGTCCGTCTTATACAATCATGCATTCAATTTCCAACAGGGTACTTTGATGGCGCAACACAGGCCGAAATGTGGTTGTGGTGCCTACCTTAGGATCTGTGATAGAAAACAATACAAGATACATTGGCATGGTGGCACTAGCACTAACATGAAGGCTGAAATCTTGGCACTATGGGATCTCTTTTGGTTCTCCAAGAAGTTTTTTTTAATACCATTCACATATACGGGGATTCCAAGTCCCTCATTGACAGCACGCTGGGAAATTTACTCTTTCTCCCCCACTGCTTGATGGATAGCTCAATCACATTTAAACACTAAAATCTTCTTTTGACTGCGTCACCTTTCACCATATTTATAGGGAATCAAACACTGTAGCAGATACATTGTCCAAAAAGGGTCTTACAGAGGCTGCAGGTTACATGCACTTTCAATACTTGGAAGATAACAAATTTATTCGGGCTAACTCCATACAACTCCCATAGTTTCTTTGTTTTCAATGTCCATCATATTTGTTGAATATTTGAGCACTCAGGTCACTGAATAATGTAGTCTCATTATGGGTCAATTTTCTGCATTTCTTTTTGTTTATTTTTGAGTTTACATATTCGTCGCATATGAAGCCTTACCTAGACAATACAGAGCTTACATTACTCTGTAGTATGGAGATCATATGTATGCATAATATTTCTGATAATTGTACTGGTACTCAATATAAACCAGTGTGTTTTTCTTCTGAGAAAAAAAATGTGTTTAAATGATTATGTTGTTGAGATGAGAGCATAAAGGTGACATGTCTTCACAAAATTAAAATCACTTGTACATTTTTCTGAACTTGATTTAAATCAACACTTTTTGCAGATAGCAGAAAGAAAAGAAACAGACATCTAACTTTGCTTCTCTCCAGTAATTTTGCTAGATGTGTTTGAGAGTGGGTTACAAATTCGTTTTGCTCGATGTATTTGTGAGTGGGTCACAAATTCTTTATTAACTCCCATGTGGAATGGATACAATATGTGGCATGGAGTTAGCCACTTTCTCTATTTCAAGTACTACTGTAAAACAAGCTTTTTTATTGAATATTAATATAATTTTAAGGGTTAATAAACTAATATATGTGGGTTTCAATTTGATATATAGATTGCTTTAAAGTTTAAAAAGTCTTTTAATTTAGTTGGGTTTTTTCTAAGAACTCAAGAAAGAGAAGTAGGGTATATCTTACACTCACATTTAGAGTTATAACTTCTAGTTTTAGAAAGGAAATGAAAATGTTTTGAAATGGGTTAAGAAATCTACAGTACTCAAAAAAATGTCCTTGCTTTAAGTTATTAGGGATTAAGGCCAATTATTAGGGATTAAGGCCTGTCTACGAAGTGATAGAAGCCACTTTGTCATATCATCAATTCATAGTATTTGACCTTTCCTAGGAAACTTATAAAAAGTGATATAGGAAGACTATATGTAATGGAAGATCTCTTGGAACATTTACGCAAACATATATTAAAAGGAAAAAATTTGGCAGTTCTATTCGTGGCACTGTAGGACCACTTTTGAGAGTCAAACACATCGGTAGAAGTATTCTGCAGGACATTACTGAGAAGAATCCTACAAGCCTCAAAAAAGAAGAATATGGAACTTGGCCACGCCAATACGGCAAAATAGCAGTCAAAGGCGCAGCAATTAACTCCAGCGGTGCAAGGAGCATCCAAGGAACAATGTCATGTTTGGAAACCACGTTTGCCCCCAAATTCTCACGCCTAACCAGAGGGCAACCAAATGTGATACGAAAGGGCGAGATTTTTCTTTACATCTTTCCCAGAACCATAGTGTAGCCAAGGTTGCAACTGCCCCTCCCAAGGAGTGATCACCCAAAATATATCTTTGTCTGGAGTTTGTATAAACCTGTAGCTGATCGATCTGGAATATATCAATATATCAACATAATGTTAGTTTTTCCTACTGACTAAAGAAGTAGACCCTCTTGTTGTTAAATTGAGGCTATTTTTGACAGTTGTATTTAGAGAAATCAATTTACTTTTGCTTGGAAATATAGGTTCACAATAGCTTCAACACTCCATTGCTTTCTGGAATACATTTTAGGCAATCACAACCATTTAATTCTAATTTAACAAGGCCAGTTAAGTGTTCTAAGCAACGAGGGAGATTGAAAGGGCTCCTACAATTTGATAGATTCAATAATTTCAGTGATAAAGTTTCTCGACACTATTGAATCTAGCAGTTTGTCCGTGAATTTACAAATTGAAAGAGATAGTCCCTGAAAACTATTTACCTGGTCACCCAACTCTTCAGGCAGATTTTACAGCTTTGAAAAGTTTACCAATCTTCGTATTCTCAAATGTCCACGGTGTCGAAGATCCTTGGAAGAGATTCGAAAGGCATGGGAATGTGAACTTCCATCAAATTCCATGTCTCTCAAGTTATGTAATTCATATATCACAGTAATAACTCGTATGCTAATTTAAATTTATTGTAAATTTCAAAAATAATACAGAATGTGATATCAAACAATTTACCTGCCTCCTGTTTATTGGATTTTGAATATTCATGAAATTTGTAATAGAGATAAAGATGCCTCTCCCAAATGGCGGGAAAGAAAATGGAATGGAAATTTTACCTGCGGCAACGAGGTTCAAGGATCCAAAACATTGTCAATGTATATGAAGGTCTCCACCCATTTTAGCATTTTCCCCATATCTCCCTTTCCATATCGGCGCCTTCTACTATTCTAACTTGATTCAAAACATTGTCAATGTATATAAAGGTCTCCACTTTTTTTAACATTTTCCCTAGCTCTCCTGGAATCAGTGTCTTGGACTATTGCTTCTTCGATTGCATCCTGCGTTCCTTTGGTATTTTCTTTCTTTCCAAAGTATATGCGACCATATTTCCAAAGTATATGTGACCACATTAGCAACCCTAACCTCCCCTATATCCTTTAGGAGTGTAGTAACAGGTGGGATCCCTCTTTCTCTCCATGGACTCGGAGGGTTTGATGATACATTAGACTTTCGTCGATACAACAAAGATCAGAAGGTTTGCAGACACATAGAGCTGATCATTCAACCACCAATGTGACTGCCGTACACACCTTATGGAAGAAAAAATGCAGATCTGGACACAGAAAGTTTCAATGGTGTGGCCTTCCTCCGTTTGGATATGTGACTGCTGTACACACTTTACGGAAGAGAAAATGCAGATCTGGACACAGAAATTTTCAATGATGCTGCCTTCCTCCGTTTGCTTAATGTCCAGAAAAAACTTGGAATCCATTTGAATAAAAGAAAGGGGGTGCTTGAGATGATTTATGATGACTACCAGGTGTATTCCAATATATTCACTTCATGTTGGAAGTAGTATTGGTCATCCGGAAATGGGCAGCCATGTGGACTGAGAGAGATGCTCTTTCAAGGTTCTTTCACTGCAACATGTCTCTAGCTTTGCCCTATTCTTCTTAATGGTAGGTTCTAGGCAAGGGCTAACCAGCCTGTCATAGGGCATTAAATGCCCTGGTACATGCCTCCTCTATAACAAAATAACACACAGCTTTTATTTTTAATTTATGTAGTCACCAAAAATTGTGTGTTATTTTGTTATAGAGGGGAATGTACTAGGGCATTTAATGCCCTATGGCAGGCTGGTTAGCCCTTGCCGTAGGTTCTCCAAGTTCTCTTTTTCCAATGAATAAAAACAATGCCAAGGCCAACATAAGTGGCAACTTGCCTCTAACCCAAATATAAGTATAGATGGTGAAGTACCCCCTGATCATCTCTTATTATTAAACATCTTTCAAACCTAACTTGATTCCCATCACTGGTCAGCGAACAACCAAAGTAGCCAGTCCACTCTCCAACTAACTCACCTCTGACCTAAAGTATAGATCTTGAAGTACCACCTAATGGTCTCCTCTTTTTTTTATCAAGTATCTTTCAAACCTGACTTGATGCAATGTATCTCTTTCGAAATTCCACCACTTGTGGGCCAACCATCAAGGCAGCCTCTCCACTTTCCATCAAAAAAATATGCAGTTGTCTATAATGTGACTTTTTGAAAGCTTTTCTGGTGGGTTTTTCTGGTCAAAATCCGGCAGCAATTTATTGGAATCACAAGTTTGATAACTAGTTTGTGCACAATCAAAGCATCCCAAGGGTTTTTCAGGGTGCTGAATCCAAATATGCAGTTAAAAAACCATTTTAACTGCAACAAATCAAGATTTAACCTCAATTTCTTCCGCCGGATTCCATCACCGGAATCTCCAAAAAATCACATTATAGACAACTCCAAAAAATATTCCTCTTTGACCAAAGACTTTGGGTTATGTATAGTAATTTTAAAACACAAAAATTAATGAAAATGACATCGAAATGATAAATTCTCTTTCGTATAAGGAATTTTAATCTGAAATCATGATGTAAATACGTGTGTTTAGCTAGATGGGTTTGTGAGTGGGATGAAAATCGTGTGTGGAATAGATATAATATGAGGTTGGTATCAATCTCCATCTTAAGTGGTATAGCACAATAAGTTTTTCCTTTTTAAAAATTAAATTAATTTTAAAACTAATAAATTAGTATTTGTATTTGAATTTGATGTAGGGATTGATTCAAGAATAATAATTATTTATTAAATTATTTTATTCATATTTATTTTTTTTAAGGAAAGTAGCTATATTTAATACTCAAATTTAGGTTATATGGCTTGAAATAATTGTTTTTAAATTTATGGCTTGAATATATTTAAAGGTTTTTTTTCTTAATTAATGATTTCTTAGTTCTCATTTCTAATTTTAGAAAATAAATGAAAGTGTCTTAAAGTGAATAAGAAATCTATAATATTTAAAATAATATCATTGCTTTCAATTATTAGGAATTAAGGCTTGTGCAGGGAAGTCACCTTGTCATACCATTAATTTATAGTATTTTATGCTCTTTAGATGTTGAATCTTCCATTCCCTGTCAAATATATTCCTTGTTTCCCACGAAATGCACAACTTTCAAAAATAATATTGTTCTCTAAGTAAAATTGCAAGAAACAAAATCATCCATTCATTGAAATTGATCATCCAAGGTACTAGAGGGATAGGAAAGTTATATTTGAGTACATTAAACATGCACTAATAACAATCACAACCATGATCATTCAACCTGTGTTAGGTCCCTATAATACTAGTTTATTCCCTTATTGTTATTGTCATTATACCCCTTATTATTGTTGTTGTGCCCATGTTGTCCCCATATTGTTATTATTATGCCCCATAGAAGCCCACTATTGTTATTGTTGTGCCCTTACATTATTATTGTTATGTCGGCTCTAATTATATTGTGACCCCATAGACTCTTATATATAGAAGGGAGGTCTTTTCATTTGTATCATCCAAGAATTGTTCATTTTATGTAATGTAAAGGAGGTTGCCTCCTTGAAGAGGCTATGTTTGAAGTCGTTTATCTATCTCTTTCTTCTATTTTGTGAGGTGGTTGCATAACAATTGGTTTCTTCTAGGGTTTTGCTGCTTCAAATAAGTCATCGTGGCATTTTCGCTATAACTTTTGTTCTACGAAGCTTCAGACATTGAAATTAAAATCCATTTGAGATGAAACCATGATGAACCATGTGACCAAATTTCAGATCTTGTTTCATTATATTTTCAGAGATATGAATTGAAGATGTTAGGGTTTTTGTAGTATCCCAAATTCGATCTCAAATAGGGCACCTTGGGAAAATCATCATAATTTTTTGTTTAAGCATTGGATTCAAATTTCGTAAAAAGTGACAAAAATAGGGCGTACTATAGTTTGTTGGGTATCGTTTTCATAGCCGAATGTCGAAAAAGTGACATGTGGCATGTCATACAAGTTCCCTCTACTGAACCAGTCTATAATTAGGTCATCGTGAGTGCTTGGGCATAACTCGTTCTTGGAGAATCCAATCGTGATTAGACCTATGGTGTTGGAAAGAGGACTCAGAGGTATATCATGAGCCAAAATTCAAGAACTTGGAGATCCGAAATTACAGAGTTATAGTCTTTTCAAAATCGAGCTCATATAAAGTGAAAAAAAAGTGTGTAGTTTTTTTAAAATTCACATAAGTTTTGTTTGAGAAAGTAGTTTGAAGTGATTCAAAGAGCATTGTGAAGTATAATTATAATTCATTGATGACCCGAAGAAAGAAAATGGAAACAACCTGAAATCTCTACTATGACACATGAAGAAGAGGAAGAAATGCAACATGATATATCAAAATTACGAGACCAAGTGCAACAAATTTTACTTTCACAAAAAGTAACTGAAGATAAGATGGATGGTTTAAAGAATGGAATGGAAGCTAAAATGGATGGCATGGAAGCTAAGATGGATGGTATAGAAGCAAAACTTAAAGGCAACATGGAACATTTGAAGATAGATTTGACAAAGTTGCTACAAGAAATGCTTACGAAAAGGGTAGTAAAGGAAACTCATGATGAGAACAAAAGAAATGTTAGTCATGATTTCATAGAGTCTAACATTGGATTGAAGACCCACCATGTTCCAAAGATCGACATGAGGAAGTTTGATGGCAAGGATCCCATATCATGGATACTACAGATGGACCAATATTTCGATCTCCATAATGTGAAAAACACACAAAAGGTATGCGTTGCAACTTTATATTTGGAACCCAATCAGTTTGTATGGTATCGATGGCTTTTCTGTCGTAAAAAAATTGTCACTTGGGAAATTTTTACGGAAGAAATGATAGCACATTATGAGGATACAAAAAGCAACACCTTTTTTAGCCAATTAATAAATCTCAAACAAAAGGGTTCAATGGTGGAGCACATTGAGGACTTCCAAAAATTGAATATAAGGGTAAAAGATATTCCATAGGAGCATAGGATTGATGTGTTTATAGGGACTTTAAAGGATAACATCCAGCATGAGGTTCACCTTTGGAAACCTAATTCATTGGAGAAGGCATTCAGGTTGACAGGAAAAATTGAAAGAAAAATTATGGCAACAAGGAAGCCTATCACTCACAACTGTAAAGATGGAAGTGCTTTTTCCCCTAGCCTTCCACAACCTCCAATGTTGACACCACAAAAATTGGAAGAACAAAGAGCAAAAGGGCTTTGTTATAGTTGTGATAGCAAATACACCAAAGGTCATAAGTTTGTTGAGAAGAAATTATTTTACATAGATTTTGAAGAGGAGGAAGAAAAGGAACAAGAAACATAAAAAAAGAGGATATACACCAAGGAAAAACTCTATAGAAAGAAGAAATGAATCCGACCATATTTTGTAATGCATTGGCTAGAATTACCACTCCTCAAACTATCAAGATAGAAAGACATATCAAGAAGAAAAAATTAATAGTGTTGATTGATTCAGGAAGTACTCATAATTTTATTCATTGTAAGATAGCTAACGAATTGAATTGCTTCCTATATATAGAACCAAAGTGTCAAGTGATGGTTTCAAATGGAGGAACCATAAATTTATCTGGAAAGTGCCATAATATCAAGCTATCCATGGGATAATATGTGTTGAATAGTCCAGTGCTTTCCATTCCAATGGGTGGTGCTGATGTTGTATAAGGAGTCTAATGGATACAATCTTTGGGTACGATAGCTTTTAATTTTCAAGAATTTTTCTTGAAAAAAAATTTAAAGGACAGGAAGTTGAATTAATGGGTATCATAGGGAAACCAGGCAAGATAATCAGCTCTAGCAACATGGCAAAGCTTCTAAAGAAAGAACAACAAGGCATAATTGCACAATTATGTTCGCTAGAGGTTCCCACATTGGAATCATCTATTTCTCCAAATCTCCAAAAAGTCCTTGATTTTAATGTTGGGAAAACTTGTTAATGCTATGCAAGCTCCCTCATTAGTATTAAAAAAAATGTGTTTAGGATCGTCTCAAATTAACCAAAATGTGAGGAATTAAGTGTCAAGTGTTGAGTGTCTTTTATGAGAAATTTATGAGGTTAATTAGATGTTTAAAACACATACACGAAAATTAAATTGTAGATAAGTAAAACACAACAACTCATAACGCAAAGCTGATAAAGGAGTTCACCACTCCTGGGCTACATCTCCTTGGACCTGCTTTAATGGTTAGGCTCTCTTTGGATTAATGGTCAATTCTCTGATTACATGCACCTGCAATGATCTAATGTCTTTGAAACCTGCTCCATTGGATTTAGAATACCCAAAAACCCCAAAAATGACTATCTAAGCTCTTCAATTGGACTTCGGTTGATCTAGGCTTGACCTCCTCTCCTGGTGGCCCTAGGCTTCCTTAAACTTCAGTGTAGAAAAATCACATACGAACGTGTCTTTCTTCCTTTGCAACCTATTCCATTGTGTTCATAACATCTAAATCATCTAGTAATGACTCTTTTTGAGCCAAAATTTGTCAAATTTTGCAAAAGTTATAGTCTCTTCAGTTTTCCCTAGGAAAACTCCACCAAATCTGGAGAAACTCCAGTTAGCCCCGCCAAAAATGGAGCAGTGCCAAATTTATTGGGCCTACTAAAACCTATGCCAACTATCGGATAGCACCCTCCACGTTCAGCACTGGGTCGTATGGTGCCCATGGAACCGAGGCTGGTCCCCTTGGGCTGGCCCCTTACCTCCAAACTCATCAGCATTAACATTTAAATATAAATGAAAATGTTTATGGTTAATTCACATGGTTGCGGCATAGTGGTAGGTATTGGTGCTTGTGTAGGCTAGGTCACGGGTTCGACTCTGCCAGCCTGCCAAAATATTGTACACGACTTTTGAGAGGGCACGTTGCGGCCTTTAGGCTTGCCACGTGTCAGCCTCTCATTGGTCCACCCCAAATGCCTTTGACCAACAACATGCTGACACTTGTCACAATCTGATTGAGCCACTTGTTGAAATATTCTAGGAATATTCTAAGGAATATTCTTTGAAATATTTTTTTTGCTGACTAGGATGTACGGATTCCTAGGCAGCATCCCAGTTAGCCTTGTACCCAAAATTTTCCCTGTTTGACAAAGCGAACAAAAGTCTTTATCTTTCTCATACAAGCTCTATTTTGAGTGAAACAAGTTGCATTGGGATCGTATCACCAAGACAGATGTGGGCATTCAGTTTTTGAGCGATTATGAGCACTTTGATTTTTTAGCAATTTTTTGCCCCTAATCCAGATTTCGATCACTCCTTCCCACTAATAGGCTTTTGGACCCACAAAAGTTGGTTATATGATGAGAGATGAATACTTTTCTCCTTCAAAATTTTATCAATTGCTTCTACTTGGAAAAATCTCCATGACAACCACTTGGGTTCACTGACATGCCTTGGCTTGCAAATGGCTTGGTACTTCAACCAATGTTCTCATTTTGTTGTTGACCCAATCCAACACTTATTGGTTGATTGCTGATTAAACACCCTGCTGTACCAAAGCAATCCTTAGGTGCTTGGAAAGCTGACTTATGGTCTTCCCACTGAGAATCATGTTCCTCCTTTGCAACACATGCATTAAATATAAGCTTTTCCTCGGAAACCACTTTTCCAAGTTAAGCCCATCTGAGTGAACTACAACAATGAGTTCCAATATTAGTAATAACAAAAAAAAAATAATCCTCCAGTATTAACATGTTTCTCATGTCATGATTTGAGAATGAAGGCTAATCACGAGCCTCTTGTTTAAGCGTGGACCTTCCAAAATCCTACAACATCTTGTCACAAGAAACACCATTAACCTTGAAAAACGCTCATGCAAGAATATAACTTGAAGACCTCTTCCTTTTGCTTCTTTAAAGCAACAAATGTCACATCATGTGAACATCACCATGTAGTCTTACATCTTGGTGTATAAACCATCGACTAAACACAAGTCGACAAAACATGCTTCTTCAAACAACTAACTTTCAAGTCAAGCAAAAGAATACACAACAACTTGATGATTTACAACAAGAATTCCACATTCTCATTAAACAATTCATCACATCTCCCTTTCGTCTTTGGAGACAAAATCAACTCTTCCAAGTCGATATAACATACATGTAACAATCAATCGACCACACAAGCTGACACTCATGCATGTGAAAATGATCAACATTCTCAAGTTGACAACATACATGTTAACAAAGCAATCAAGCAAAATAAGTCAATCACTCATGCATGTTCAAGAACAATGAAGCTATTAAAAATTCCATTGTTCACACACACAAACTCTCATGCATGTATATCAATTCTCGACTCTCTCACAAGTACAATCACAAGTACAAGAATCCCATTGGTATGTATGAGTACTTGAAGAGCTGAAATGACCAAATTTGTTACAATAAAGTGAGTCAACATAATCCACTTTCGAACACCTTCCTAGTGTAAACATGCAAGTTCAAGAATGCAACATGCATGCAAATTTGTAGTTGCAAATTTCCATCTTTGCTGCATCTAAGTGAGTCAACATAACTCTACTTTTCCAACATATTTCTTCATGCAATATGCAACATACTTTCAGGAGAAAAGAAATGCATCCAAATAACAAGGAAATGCATCAATAAGACAAGATTTGCATCAATTATCAAAAGAAATGCAAGGCCTTAATTGGTTAAGAAATCTAACCATCTCTTTACAAACCATTTCAATGGTGCTTCTTTCAATTGCACTTCATCATCTGTATCATCCCGACCCACATCAATTATGGAATCCTCTTTTCCATTCTTGCCAAAATCTCTCTCCACCTTCTTCAAACGTCATGGATGACTTGTTGGATGCAAACTCCAACACTTGTCTACAAATTGGCCTTGCTTATGGCAATGAGTGAAAAATAATTGCATCTTCTTTTCAACATGGTTTCCATTATCCAATGGACCTTTATCTTTCTGTCTCTTTTATTTTGAAAGTTTCTTGTGTATGGCTATCATCTTCCAACACCTCAAAACAATATGGTTATTCAAACCACAAAAGGAACATGTAAATTTTCTCCAAATATTATGTGAAGATTTACCATGTTTACCATAATCAAAAGAAACTTGATGAAAGGAGGATTTATACCTTGCACATTCACCTTTGTCGCCTTCTTGAAGAGGTGAATTTGATGAGGTAGTGGCTCTCTTCGGAATACCAACAATGGTTTCAATGACCTCAGAGTTTTCAACATCCTCTTGTTTGTCATTTCCACTAGTTGCATGCTTATGAACATCTTCTTGCAAAGTGGGTATAAAAATTTTGCATTCCTCACGAACACAAACTTCACAAGCTTGAGGTAATGAACATGTAATGAAATTCTTTCTTGGAACAACTTCATGTGCCTCCTTGGCTTTGGAGCATTCTCCATCATGTTGTCCATAACCAAGACCCAAATACCTAGGCCTTTCCTCAACAACAATTGGCTCAACTATGCCTTGTGCATGTTTGCCTAACCCTTTACCTTCATAACCCATCTTCATCAATAATTTGGACCCTATTCCTCTAGTGTGTCTTTCAAAAGCACCAAAACATTCATTTTGAGAGGAAATTGAAGATAAACTTGAATTGCATACCTCTTTTTCATGCACATACTTGGCTAGGGTTTCCTTGGCGTCACGGAGTTGAATCTCCATCTCATGCATCTTTTCAAGAAGCTCTTGCTTCTCCTCCTTCATGGCCATCAACTCCTCTTTAAGTATAGTGTTCTCCTTCCTATCTTCATTCATCTCTTGCACCATATCTCTCATGATGATAATCTCTTGCAACATCTCTTTCTCAGAGAGTCTTGCTAAGGAAGATGGATTAGAAAAATCACTTGTTGAAGCTGCCATCATACTTGTAATGTATCAAAAATATTCACAAAGCTTCAAAAATTTTCTCAACAAAGAAGCATCTCAGACCATCTCCCTTCTTTAACTTACACACATAAACTTGCACACAGTTAAATTATCCTTGCACAAATACAAAACCAATAGCTAATTTTCTAGCTAACCTTGGCAAACCATCTCAAGGTTAAAATGAGCTAACCTGCTCTGCTACCAACTTGATCTGAATGTTGGGAAAACTTGTTAATGCTATGCAAGCTCCCTCATCAGTATTAAAAAAAATGTGTTTAGGATCGTCTCAAATTAACCAAAATGTGAGGAATTAAGTGTCAAGTGTTGAGTGCCTTTTATGAGAAATTTATGAGGTTAATTAGTTGTTTAAAACACATATACAATAAGTAAATTACAGAGAATTAAAACACAACTCATAACACAAAGTTGATAAAGGAGTTCACCCCTCCTGGGCTACATCTCCTTGGACCTACTTCAATGGCTAGGCCCTCTTTGGATTAATGGTAAATTCTATACTTACATGCACTTGTAGCGATCCAATGGCTTTGAAACCTATTCCATTGGATTCAGAAGACCCAAAAAAACCCAAAAATGACTATCCAAGCTCTGCAATTGGACTTCAGCTAATCTAGGCTTGACCTCCTCTCCTGGTGACCCTGGGCTTCCTTAAACTTCAACATAGAAAAATCACATACAGAGGTGCCTTTATGCCTCTACAACCTATTCCATTGTGTTCAGAACATCCCAATCATCTAGGAATGACTCTTTTTGAGCCAAAATTGGTCAAATTTTGCAAGAGTTATGGTCTCTTTAGTTTTCCCTAGGAAAACTCCACCAAATATAGAGAAACTCCAGTTAGCCCTGCCAAAATTAGAGCAGCGTTGGATTTATCGGGCCTACTAAAACCACCGCCAACTACTAGCTATCACTCTCCACGTTCAGCACTGGATCGTAAGGCACCCATGGAACTGGGGATGGTCCCCTTAGGCTGGCCCCTTACCTCCAAACTCGTCAGCATTAACATTTAAATATAAACAAGAATGTTTATGGTTAAGTCACATGGTTGTGGCATATCGGTAGGTCTTGGTGCTTGTGTGGGCTAGGTTGTGGGTTCGACTCTGCCGGCCTGCCAAAACATTTTACATGACCTTTGAGAGGGCATGTGGTGGCCTCTAGGCTTGTCATGTGTCAGCCTCTCATTGTTCCACCTCAAATTCCTTTGACCAATAACATGTCGACACTTGTCATAATCTGATTGAGCCACCTGTCAGAATATTTTGGGAATATTTCTTGGAATATTCTTTTAACTCACTAGGTTGTACAGATGCCTAGTCAAAATCCCAGTGAGCCCTATACCCAAAATTTTGCTTGTTTAACAAAGCGGACATAAGTCTCTATCTTTCTCATATGAGCTCCGTTTTGAGTGAAACAAGTTGTGTTGAGATTGTATCACTGATATGGACATAGTCGTTCATTTTTTGAGTGATTATGAACACTTTTACTCTTGAGAAAATTTTTGCCCCTAATCGAGATTTCGTTAAGTCTTGGACAATCATTCCAGGGTATTTGAGAATCTCAAAGGCCTCCCACCTATTCATCATCAAGATCATGATATTCATTTGATTCTAGGAAGAGTTCCTCCAAACATCAGGCCTTGCATATATCCCTATGCCCAAAACAGTGAAATTGAACGTATGGTTGTAGAAATGCTAGAGGTTGGTATAATTCAACCTAGTCAAAGTTCTTTCTCTGCTCCAGTAATATTGGTGCACAAGAAGGATGTATCATGGCGCATGTGTTTGGATTATAGGAGCTCAACACGCTCACTATTAAAGATAAATTTCCCATTCCTGTCATTGATGAATTATTGGATGAATTGCATGGAGCAATTTATTTCACCAAGTTGGACCTTCGTTCAGGATACCATCAAATTAGAATGAAGACTGAAGGCATTCTGAAAACAACATTTAGAACTCATGAGGGTCATTATGAATTTTTGGTCATGCCTTTAGGCTTTACCAATGCACCTTCTATATTTCAAGGTTTGATGAATTCCATTTTCAAACCCTTCCTTAGAAAATTTGTTTTAGCATTTTTTGATGATATACTAATCTACAACAAGTCTTGGAAGGATCATGTTCAATGTGTTTATAGAGTGCTCAAACTATTAGAGGAGAAACAACTATATGCAAAAACCTCCAAATGTTTCTTTGGAGTACAAGAGGTGGAATATTTGGGTCATATTATATCTCATGAAGCTGTTAAGGTAGACCCTAGCAAAATTAAATCCATTAAGGAATGGAAAATACCCACATCCATAAAGCGTTTGCAAGTATTTCTTGTGTTGACAGGGTATTATCGTAAGTTTCTTAAGAATTATGGGAGAATAGCAGCACCTCTAACAACATTACTAAAGGAAGATGCATTTTCTTGGACTCCAAAAGAAACGAAGGCCTTTGAACATCCTAAATAGGTAATGTGCCAAGCACAAGTATTAGCTACATCAGACTTCAAAAAAACCTTTACTGTGGAATGTGATGCCTCAGGAAATGGAATTGGTGTTGTTTTAATGCAAGAAGAAATACCCATTGCTTTCGAAATTCCTCCTATCAAAGAAAAATATTTACACAAAGCTATTTATGAGAAGGAAATGTTGGCAATACTACATGCGCTTAAGAAATGGCGACCTTACCTAATGGGAAAACACTTCAAGGTAAAAAAAGATCATGATAGTCTAAAATACCTTTTACAACAAAGATTATCTTCAGAAGAGAAACAAAAATGGGTCACAAATATGTTAGGCTATGGATTTGAAATCATCTACAAATAAGGGAAGCAAAATATTGTTGCAGGTGCACTCTCAAGAAAGGATGAGGACGTGGAAGCATTGCTTTGTGCCATTTCTATTATCCAACCAGATTGGATAAAAAAAGCAAGGGATGAATGGAAGAATGATGAAGAAGTGTGGGTACTCATTCAAAAGTTGCATCAAGATCCAAGTACATTTGATACATTTAGTTATAAAAATGATAGTTATGGTACAAAGATCGCTTATACCTCTGTAAGAATTCCCAACTCAAACAAAAGAGTCTTCTAGAATTTCACACCTCTCCCTTAGGAGGGCATTCATGATTTTTAAAAAATTACCACAAGGTTAAGAAGGATTTTTTTAGGATGGACTTAAATCTAATATTTAATAGTTTGTGGTGAAATGTTTGGTTTTCCAACAAAATAAAGTCAACAACTAAGACCCCGGATCTATTACAACCTTTATCCATTCCAAGTCAACGTTGGGAGGAGGTTTCAATGGATTTTATCACAGGTTTACCCAAGTCTGAGGGAAAGAGTGTCATCATGGTGGTAATTGATAGACTTACCAAGTATGCAAACTTTTGGGCATTATCTCATCCATTTAAAGTCAGTACAACTGCTACTACATTTATGGAAAGAATTGAAAATCTACGTGGGAACCCAAAGATTATTTTAAGCGACAGAGATCCTATTTTCATTGGAAATTTTTGGATAGTATTATTTTCTTGTCTGGATACTCAATTAGCTCATAGTTCATCTTATCATCCTCAATCTGATGGGAAAACTTAGATAGTGAACAAATGTTTGGAAGGATATCTTCATTGCTTTGTATCTGATAAACAAACACAATGGGTCAAATGGTTGCCTCTTGTTGAATGGAGGTATAACACTTTATTCCATACTGCAGCAAAAATGACCCCATTTATGGAATTTTATGGATATCATACACCATCCATCACATCATATTTAAGAGAAAATTCTAAGGTTCAAGCAATGGAAGATCACATCGAGCATCAACAAAAGTTCCTCCAACTCTTAAAGGATAACTTGACTTTGGCGCAGAATAGAATGAAACAACAGGGAGATCAAAATCACAGCGAAAGAAGTTTTGATGTAGGTGACTAGGTATTTCTACGACTACAACCATACAAACAAATGTCCCTCAAGCAAGCTAACAAGGATAATAAATTATCACCAAAGTATTATGGTCTATACAAGGTGTTGCAAAATATTGGTACTATGGCATACAAATTGGAACTTCCTGCATCTTCCCAAGTGCACCCAGTTTTCCATGTTTCATGCTTAAAAAAGGTTATAAGTGACAAGCTCCCAGTTCAAAAAATATTTCTAGAACTTGACGAGGAAGGAAAAATCATATTGGAACCTGAAGCAATCATAGAAACAAGAACTCAAAAGCTACAATATCAATTAATTTCAGGGCATTTCATCAAGTGGAACAACTTACCTGTTGAAGATTCCACATGGGAGGATGAGAATTTTATACAAAAACATCCAAAACTACTCAAGCATTGAGGACAACACTTTTTTTAAGGAGAGGGGCATGTTAGGTCCCTATAATACTAGTTTATTACCTTATTGTTATTGTCATTGTACCCCTTATTATTATTGTTGTTCCCATGTTGTCCCCATATTGTTATTATTGTGCTCCATAGAGTCCCACTTTATTGTTGTGCCCTTACATTATTATTGTTATGTCGGCCCTGCTTATATTGTGATCCCTTAGAATCCTATATATAGAAGGGAGGTCTTGTCATTTGTATCATTCAAGAATTGTGCATTTTATGTAATTTAAAGGATGTTTCCCCCTCGAAGAGGCTACGTTTGAATTCTTTTATCTATCTCTTTCTTCTATTTTGTGAGTTGGTTGCATAACAACCTATAACCCAAGCATCATGAAGTCAAATGACAAACCTCCATGTAAAAAATGAAGTTTCATGCCATCTAGGGCTCAATGGCTTCCTCTAGGATGCACAATGTCCCCCTCCAAGGAAAGTCATATTTCAAGCTAGCCACCCACTCTTTATGTGTGCGTCATGAATAATGTCATCAAGTTGTCAAGGTATCCTAACGCTCCAAGAAAGACCAACACACAAGCATCAATAAAAGGTCTAGAAATCAATGAGCAAGCCACTTCCCATATTTATGTCCATCATGACACAACGAAGGGTCCTTCATGCACCATATAACCCACAACACATGAAGCACTCCCAAGTTTGTTGTAAACACTTTCAAAGTAACCTTCAAAGCCAACACTCCGTTTTTACAAGGAATTGTTTTTCACAAAATCCTATCTTCTTCCTCCACAATTTAATCTTATAATCAACCAATGTACTCCAAATGTAACACTCATAAATGAAGGCATTACAACTCACTTCTTCAAAGTAACTAGAAGGCTCACAAATATAAGAAGCCAACGCAATATGGTTAGTATATCTCCTAGAAGGTATACTTACCTTGAATTAATAGATGGACACCTCTTTATTTTTAATGTATCATTTAATTTTTGGGTAATCAACCTTAACTTATTTCATATAACCCCTAAATTTGACTCATCTCTAACCTCTAAATAAACCTTGAAAACAAGAACCTATTCACTCCCTTCAATCTATGAAGGAGACACCTATGGACTAGTGGATTTCACAACCTTATTAAACTTCACATCTTAGATCACCACAATATTTATATCTTATAGCTTGTGGAAGCCTCGAGATGTCCAAAAATAATACCCTTAAAACTTTATGGTTTGAAATTAGTCCTCATCTCCTCAAGAACATGAGTATAAGATAGATATCCAACTATATGGAGGTGTGATACTTCTAGTTCACACTGATGAATGCTTCCTATGGTTCATGTCTTATAAGATCCTATGAGGAAACCTACTCAAAATATACATTATTATATTGCAAGATTCTACCTAAAGATAGATGGGAAAATCCATATAATGAAGTAAAAACTTAACAATCTCAATAATAGACTTGTTCTTCCTCTCTACTACTGCATTTTATTACAACTTATAAGGTAAAATCCACTACCTCTTGATCCAAACTTCTATGCACAAAGAATCAATATTCGTAGTGGAATACTCACCTCCATTACCTACATGAAACAATTTAATATTCTGATCTAATTTTCAATCAAAGCCTCAAACTCTATAAACATACTAAACACCTCAACCTTGGTCTTCAAGAAATAAATCGAGGCCTTGCAAGAGAAACCATCAATGAAGGTGACATAATATGAAATACCTATCAAAGAGGAGGAATACATGGGTCCACATATATCTAAATTGATAAGATCAACTCTCCCTCTCGATCTATGCTCATTACTAGGAAAATTATTCTTGACATAATTTCTAAGTGCACATCCCTTGTATACATCTTCCTTCTCTATCTTGAATTTTGGTAATTAATGCATTAAGTCCTCTAAGAGAGGAAACACTACATGTGTAAGTGACCAAAACACATGCCATAACTCACATTAGTTCATACTATCATGCAAAAAAACACCAATCTTCACTAACTTTTCCTAAAATATATAAAGGCCTCCAACTCAAATCGCCATTGCCACAACATGGCTTCAAAATTGATTGATCATCTTTTGAGCATCAAACTCATCCATGCACGAAACTGAAAGAATATTCTTCTTAAACCTATGAATAATAGAACAATATCCAACTCAAGAACAACATGTCGTGGAATTTAGAAGGAAATGGAGCCTAATCCACTTATATAATAAGCATCATCATCACACAACTCCAAATAGATACCTCCCTCTTACTCCTAAATCTTGATAATGAGTTTTTTGTCATAAGTCATGTGTCTCAATGTTCCACTATTTACATACTAGAAAACACTTAACATAAGTTTGGAAGACAAATGATAGACCGTTTATAAGGTCATCCAAAACTAGGATAATCTATCATCCACTTTTGCTACAATTTCAACTTTAATTTGTTTGGTGTTCCCCTTCTTCTTCTCTAGAAATGGATGGCATAATATCCCAACTAATGATACTTAAAACATTTCATCTTAAATCCTTCTTTCTAAAACTTGACTCTTCCTTCTTACCTTTATTGTTACCTTTCTTGCTTCTCTATTTTTTCCTCCCAATGAATGATGCTTCTTCTACTTCTTTAACATGATTCCAACCTAATTTCTTCCCACACAATGTCATCCCAAAGTTTCAAAAAGATTGACAAGTTCTCATGAGCATAAATACCTTGTATAAAATCCTTTAAGATGGGGCAATTCTATTCAAGGCAATGGACACCAAATCCTTATCCTCCACTTTTTTCATATGGAAACCAACCAATATCTTAACTTTATGAGCTCATCCAAGTAGCTCAATATTGTATTTTCCTTAATAACATGAATGCATGAAATTGGGTTCCTCAAAAACGTCTATCAAGAAACAAGTGAAATCAACTTTTCCACAATGTCCTGCATGAAATGATCCTTCATTGAATCAATAATGATTTTCTTTTCCTTTGCCTCCATCATAACATGAAATATTCCTAAAATCTACAACATAGATAGGGATGTCTTTGTCAATTGGGGTTATCTCATGTGTTTGGGAAGAAGGAATGGAATCCTCCCCACTTAAGTTCAATTCCACCAAAAGACATGACATATATTGATAGTATATTGACAGTATATTTATATACCTAGTATGGAATATAGAGCATTTTAACTATCGAAAAAAAAAACAAAGAGATAAGGATGCCTCTAAAACATTTCTTTGCTTATATTCAAAATAAAATAACACCAATTGCCTTAGATAGTTTCAAAGCACTGGGTTCATATCTCATGCATCTCAATCACTTGAACTTTGGCATATCATGAAACAGAAGATGGGTAATTTTTGCTTTAAGAAAGACCTGCTCCTTAGATATTTTCCTAGACTTACCCTCCATTTTGTCAAATTTATGAGTTGAAGAACTCAATGATTTAGGCATTGAGTGGAGTGTTTTTTCATATATTTCCAATGCACAAAGATGGTAAATAAGATTAATTATGCAATATCATTTCTAGACAGAACGACCAATCTAAGTACCGCACATGATCATGCCTTTAACTATCAATAATGTTGCTTCTTTAATTGAATCTTGTGTTTCTCTTGGGCTTTCTTTCAATCCTTTGACAACACTGAAAATAGAACTCGTTTCTTTTATAAGATCCCAAGATTTTCCTTTGTTGGTGGAAAGATCTGAAATCTTGCCAAAATATATACGATCACAAGAAGTCCACCAGTAGTAACCCTAACTTGCCCTATATCCTTTAGGAATGTTGTAATAGGTCAAATCTGAACACCATGAAAAAGAAAGATAAAATTTCAGATTTAATATATTTATCCTTTGCTTTTAGTTTTATTTGTAAGCGATGAAATTCTTTGATGAGTGAATCATAACTAATTTGGAGTTGTCGTCACTGTTGGGTATTGAGGTCTTTCAATGTGTTAACTTATAAATTGATGATTAGGCCATCCTAGATTCTTTGAGGAAATTATCGTTTGGGCAACAATGCCCTTTCTAAATCTTATAGGTTATCCTCCCAACCACTTGGATGTTCGACCACGTTCAAGGATGATTTCTCTCCTATTTTGAAGGGATTGTTTGTGAGATTCCCTTTTCTCTGCATGGAATCGAAGGGGTTGTACATACATTGGACTTTCGTTGATCCAAAAAAGATTAGAAGGTCTATAGAGAAAAGAGAAAATGTTGTACACACTTTATGGAAGAGAAAATGAAGATCTAGACACTGGAAATTTCAATTGCGTCACCTTCCTTTATTTCCTCATTTTCCAATAAAATCTTGTAATCCATTTGAATTAAAGAAAGTGAGTGCTTGATATGATTTATGAATACATGGATCAACTTTTGACCTCCATGAGGAAGACGAGAAGGATGATGGAGATATGTTACGAGCAACGAATAATGGAGATAAATAAAATCCATTTAGTAGTGGAGGTTCCTTGAAAGTTCATGATGACCACCAGATGAATCCCAATATATTCATTTCATTTTGGAAGTAGTATTGGTCATTGGAAATCGGCAGCCATGTGGATTGGCAAAGATACTTCCTTGATGGTTTCTTTTTTGTCCATCACTTCAAAATGCCTCCATCTTTTCCCTACTCTTCTCAACAATAGATTCTCTAAGTTCTCTTTTTCTAATTAATTAAAATACCAGGGCCAACATAAGTGGAAACTTTGCCTCTCACCTGAGTATAGATGGTGAAGTACCACCTAATCATCTCTTTTTACTAAGCATATTTCAAATCTAACTTGATGCATTGTATCTGTACCCACCCACTCACCACTTGCCAAAAACCAAGGTAGCAATTCCACTCTCCAATAAACCAAATATACCACTTTTCCCAAAGGCTTTGTGGTATGTGTAGTAACTTTAAAAACACAAAGATTAATGAAATGGTATCTAAATATTAAATTATATTTTGTACAAGGATTTTGTTTAACTTTTATTTCAAAAATTTAAACAAACAAAGATAAATATTAAAAAGAATAAAGACATTTAAAGATTTATTCTTATTATTTTTTCACTTTAATTTTATGTATATTTTCATAGTTTTGTATTGTAAGATGATTTTTTGGAAAATAATTGTGTTTTCGAAATTAATTTGTCCAATCGTTTGGGTGGACCTCCACCCATCATCAAGGGACATAAAACCTTTGAGATTCATTTTAGGTAGACACTCCACCCATCATCAAGAACATCTCCACCCATCATCAGAGGCATAAATCTTTGAGATCGACTAGTCTCAAAGATTTTATGTTCCTGGTGATGGGTTGAATTTATACCTGAAACAATGGACAAACTAAATTCAAAAACATAGCTCATGTAACACCCTCTTTGACATTTACCCGCATTTACAAGCCCTCCAGGTAAATTTGAAGACAAAGTGACACAATGACATGACCCAACCTCCAAGGTTCAGTTATGGAAGTGGGGCCAACAATTGAGACTCACTGACCACAAACTGACATTCTATAGGGATTATAGGACACTTAAGGGCTAAGGAACCACCCCAGGTGACCAAAACTTGAGATGGACATCCTTTTCAATGACTTGGACTCCCAATCGCATGCATAAGTCTAGATGAGTGCAATTATGGCCCTCCAACTGCATGCACAAGCCTGCTTGAGTGCGATTGTAACCCAAAAATCTCAGTTTAGAGGGTGTAGTCCCTAGATCTGAGCCACAATTCCAAGCCAACCTCCAAACCACTACCCAGGACTTCCCGATACTTTCCAGAATGATAAATGACTTGGAGACAATGCTAATAATACAAAACTTGAATAAGGACTTGACCTAACTAGGCCTAACCATGGCATTCATTTTGTCAAACATATGGTGATCATGTAATCTACAAGTCATGAATGCATATATGAACATAGGAGTTTGAAAATTATATGAGAATCACCAAGAAGGTCTAATGCCCTTTCATCATAGTTGAAATAACATTGGCTAGCCCATGCATTCATTAAAAATCAAATACTTATCAAATTCTAAACAAGACATAACTGGAGTACCTTGAAAATCCATGCTTATAACCAACACATAACCATATTATTAACCATGATATAAGAACCATCAAATCACCATAATAACAAGTACAAGTGCTCATAGATTACAATAAGAAAATAACTCTTATTAACTTATGCAAAATCCAACCAAGTCGGGCATTTCCACATACCACCCGACCATAGATTGGGTTAAACCAAATATTTCTTTCAGCCAATCACCCCCGTGCCATATTCCAAGAATGAATGTGGGAACTCAAGACATAAACAACCAAGGGTTCTTGAATATTAAACCACCTCCACCCTCAAGCTACCATGATCTCGCCAAAACCATTCAAGAGATCAAAAAGCCCAAAAAAATCTTTGATGCCTCGGAGTTTCTTTACTTATACCTTGAGAAATTTTCTTGTCTCCACCCACCTATTGAGAGTTTTCCAAAGATTAAACCACCTCCACCCCCAACCCTTGGGAATTTTCCTGAGACCACCTCACCCGATTCCAAAACCTTCTAGCAATCCAAATCTCAATCAAAACAGAATCCCTTCACACCATGGCTATCTAGAAATGGAAAGGCAAGGCTAAAACCATTGTCACACCCAAGAAAATCCTTTCCAATGACATCAAATGAACCAAATACACAAATTCTTGTGCCATGCATTCACAAACCAACTAGGAAATCACACATGTAACCTGTTACCTGTAAAGTCCTCCCATTGAGTTTGCTTGGTCCAACCTTCCTTGCATGTCCTTTGATTTCCTTGTCCTTCCTTTGCTTCCTTGTCCTTCCTTAATTTCCTTTCTCCAATGCTAGAGTACTCCAAGAACACTCTAAGTGTGCCATAGTATGAGATGATAGAGGGAGCTCCAAAACTGAACTAGCAAAAGCTGTGAATTGATCCTCGGAAGATTTTTTATTATTGAGGCCTCTACTTTCTTCATTTCCCTCTATTTTTCCTTCAATTTTCCTCTCATGCAAATTTGTGATCCTTTATCTCCCTTTTCTCCCATTTCCCTTTATTCTCATAAATAAATTCCAATTAATGCCTCTTTGTATTTGCTAGTGCCTTTGCTAATTTCCTTAGCCAAAATAACCGAAAGTGACACCCACTAGGATGTTTTTCCCAACATTCAGCTTGGAATACGTGTCCCATGACCTTGGTCTTATTTTTCCTTTATTAACTTTATTACATGAACTTTTAACTTGGGGTTGTTACAAATCCCTCCCCCTTGGGGGAACACCATCCTCGGTGTTCTATGGCACCTATGACCAGCAACCTGCTGAAAACAAAACATACTTCCTATGGAGATTTATAACTTAGCTTGATGCCGTTTTTATAATAATAACCACTACCTAACCATTACCAACATGAAAAACATCATAATCATACTGTTTATTGGAGTTTTATAACGCAGCTCATTGTGGTATTTACAATAACAACCATACATAGATATGTATATATACCAAAACTCCTTTTCCTCAACTGACAAACAATGAAGGACACAAATCCCACATATAATCAACCATCTCCCATGTAGCTTCATTGGGCCCAAAGTGATTCCACTGCACTTTAACCTGCTCTATTGCTTGATTCTGAAGCATGAGTTGTTTTCGCTGCAATATGCACTGAGGTTCCGGCTGGAATTCTCCTTCTGGTTCCACTTGCAATACAAATTGGTCAATCACATGGTCAACATCTTTCACATATATTTTAAGTAATGAAACATGGAAAACACCATAGACTTTCATTGTTGGTAGCAATGCAAGTCTGTAGGCCACTAGTCCAACCCTCTCAACAATATCAAAAGGCCCGCAAAACCAAGGTGCCAACTTAGCACACAAGCCAATCCTCAAGGAGCTCTTCTTGGGCTTGATGCATAAGTACACATGCTTCCCAACCTAAAACACCTTAAGCACCCTATCTTGATATGCATAAATCTTCTACATGTCCTGTGCTGCCTTTAGATTCCTCTTAACAACCTGCATTTCATGTTCCATCTATGCTAACATGTCTGGTCCAATCAACATCTTGTTCACTGGATCACTCCAGCTAATAGGAGTATTAGAACTTCACCCATAAAGTTCCTTAAACAGACTCATCCTCAGGGAATCTTGATACCCATAATTGTACTCAAACTATATCAGTGGAAGATACTCTTCCCATCTCCTCTATCGATGCATAACATACATCCTCAACATATCCTCTAGAATATTGTTGACCTTATTTGTCTATCCATATGCCTACAGATGATAATTTGTACTAAAATTCAACTTTTTCCTCAAACCTGCAAATAACTCCTTTCAAAATATAAAAGTGAACTTGGCATCTCTATTGGATACAATCTTTTTAGGAACACCATGCAATCTCACTATCTCCTCGATGAAGACCTGAGCTACCTTGGTCAACTTGTCAACCACAACCATGATGGAATCATGTTGTCTAGATTTCCTCGGGAAACCTATAATGAAATCCATGGAAATGATATCTCATTTCCACTCTAGAATCAGAATCGACTACAATTAACCATCTAGATGCTTACACTATGCCTTTACTTGTTGACAATCTAAGCACCTCGTGACAAACTCAACCACCTCTTTCTTCATATTTGGCCAATAGTAGAACTTATTCACAGTTGTTAATGTCTTATGATACCCTGGGTGACTAGAATATGGATTGACATGAAATTCCCTCAAGATACGCTTCTTGAACTTGTTTTTGTCAAGCACATAGATCTTGTCTTTAAATCTCACCAAATCATCTGTCGTAAGATGATAATCCACATCCTAATCACCTATGCCCTGCTATTGTAACATGTGTTGAAGTTATTGTTACATGTCATCATGTTGTCCCTCTTGCAAGATCCAATCATGTAAATATGTCCCATATGAACTCATAGCTGTTATGTGATTTACTTGCACTCTTCTACTAAGATCATATGCAACCATGTTCTCCTTACCCTTAATATACCCTATCTCGAAGTCAAACTCGTTGAGCATAAATAACCACTTATATTTCCTGACATCCTTATTATGTTGGTCAAAAAAATATCTCATCCCACTATGATCACACATCAACACAAACCTCCTACCAAAAAGGTAGTTACTCCACATCTTCAATGCATGAATGATCACTTCCAACTCAAGCTCATGTGTCACATTGTTCTGCTCGTGCTCATTCAGTTTCCTTGACTCGTAGCATACCATTTGTCCCTCTTGCATTAGAACTCAACTAAGTCCTCTCTTGCAAGCATATTTACACACCACAAACTCTTTATATATATATATGCAATCTTTAGAACTGGAGCGTTTGTAAGCAATTGCTTCAACTTCTCAAAACTAGTTGCACATTACTCTGTCCATTCAAACTTCTTTCCTTTTCTCTACAATGGTGTAATAGGATAGGAAATCCATGAGAAGTTACTGATGAACCTCCTGTAATAGCCTACTAACCCCATGAATGATTTGACCTCATCCACATAGCTTTGATCATTTCTGGGTCCACTACTATGCCTTCCTTGGAAACAACATGCCCCACGTAATGAAATTTTGTCTAAAAAAACTGTAATTACTAAGCTTGGCATACAATTGATGCTCTCTCAACATCGTTAACACTATTGCTTGGTGTTCTACATGATCTTCCTCATTCTTAGAATATATCAATATGTCATCATTGAATATTATCACAAACTTTTCTAGATAAGGATGAAACGCACTATTCATAAAAAAACATGAAAGTATTTAGAGCATTCTTCAAACCAAAAAGAACCATAAAAAAATCATAATGCCCATACCTAGTACGGAATGTAGTTTTGTAGATGTCATATTATTGTGCGTACCTAATGATATCCTGATCTCAAATCAATCTTTGAGAAAATTGTTGCTCCCTTCAACTGATCAAACAATTCATTAATCCTCGACAAAGAATACCTATTCTTGATGGTTACCTTGTTCATCGGCCTGCAATAAATGCACAACTTGAGAGTATTATCCTTCTTCTTCACAAACAACATTGGTGCACCTCAAGGTGATACACTTGGTTAAATGTATCCCTTATTAAACATTTCCTTCAACTACAACTCCAATTCTACTAATTCTGGAGTGCTCATCCTGTAAGGTGCCTTTAATGTTGGTGTTGGTCTTGGTACCAACTCTACTTCCCTGTGAGGAGGAAACTCTGAAATCTCTATTGGAAACACATCCTAAAACTGTTACAAAACCATATACCTCTTCAAGACTCCTGCATCCTCAACATCCTTACCTTTATCACTGGAAACATGCAATGTGAAAAATACACACCCTTTCCTGTAACTGTGTTTTTCTTTCATAGATGTTACCATTCTCACCAATGTAGGGTTATTCTTGCCCTATAATATTCTCTTCTCTCCATTATCATCCAAGCACTTGATAGCTTTCTCATAAAAATTTACCTTAGTCCTATGAAGGTATAACCAGTCCATACCCAAAAGCATATTATATGATCCCAATGGAAGCACGTTTAGATGCGCTGATGTAGGCATACTATTCAGTTCAAATACACAAGCTCTTACCCAATGATGAACTCTTTTCTTAGTACTTGTAGCCAACTGCACCAACCAAGACTCTGCATGCACTTCTTTTCTAAAACCATACTTATCCACCAGGTCAGGATTAACATAACTATAATTAGATCTAGAATCAATTAAAATGGAAACGAATCAATCACAGAGCTTACCTTCCATCTCAATAATAGATTCCCGATGATCTACTTTCTTAATATCAAATGTTGCATAGGTCTGACGAATACTCTGGCCCACATCCCCCATTGTTTACGCCTCCTGATCACTGTGAATTTGAGATCTTCCACCGTGATGTTAATGTAAAGATTTCAGGAAAGTGCACCAAAAATGATTCACTTAGGTCACTGGTGACAAGTGGCCCTAACAAGAAGATATGATTGTTTACACTCTATATCTGCATGACAAAATAAGAAAACCCTGCCACAAAAAGATTGTATGCAATCCAAAACATAAAATAATAAGAAATAATTGATGCAATAACCCAATAGAATAAGACTTTGAATGAATAATATTTTTATTAGAAAACACCTAGTGAAGGATGTTTACAACATGGATATGAAAATGCCCCTATGTGGGATGGGTCCTTTGATGTCCTTGTGCTTCAACAATCCTTTTTCTCTCTCAATATGTAGAGAACCCAAAACAAAAAATGGAACTCAAGTGGGAGTTGAAATGTAAGAAGACAACAATGGTGATGATGATAGTGATCTTGGTGAAAAATGAATCAAAAACCCTCTTATTTATAACAAAGTATTAGGTTAGATTGGGAAATGGAAAATAATAAAAAATTATTGAACAAATCTAAATCTAGTTGTTGAGAATACTTTATTATAATTTTTGGAGAGGGAAAAGATATTCAAAATAGTCAAATATCTTTTTTTAGAAAATGGTTGAAGTAATTAATAAAAAAAATGATTTATTAATTACTTTTGTGGGAATTAAGAAAAGTATGAAATTGAAATAATGGTTTAACAATTATTCCAAAAATATAATTAAGGAATAATAAATAAATAGTGATTTATTTAATTATACCTAGGCAATTTAGTCAAATGTTACAAGGAATAATTATTAAATAATAATTTAATAATTACTCCTAGAGAAAATTAAATAAGTAACGGTTTATTCAATTATTCTCATGACGTTTTTTTTTAATCAGAAATAATTTAATAAAAATGGTTTACTAAATCATTTCCTATGGTGAAAGTGATTTTACTATGGTAAAATTAATCCTACATGGATTATTTCGATCCACTTAGTTAGAAATCGTTAGGGGATTATTTTTTAGGTGATAACAGATTGTCCCCCAACATACGAGTGTTAGGAGGAAATCATATGATCGAAATACACTGTAGGTTACACTTCCACGAGACACCAAAGGGGAGGGAGAGAGAGAGATAGTTGAAGCAAGACAAGGAAGGGCAGAGAAATGGAGAGAGCGAGACCTACAAAACTGATATAAGTATCCTTTTATTTTGGAGCACATGATCTCAATTGCGGTGGGGGAGGCATACCCATACCCGTCGAGATAACTAAATACAAATGATAATGGTGCACCCAGTAATGTAGGTCTAAGCAACAAAGTACATGATACATGATACATGATATGATGGCATCAATGGGCTAGAATGTGATAAAATAATACAATGAGTCCCATATAGATAATGTGCCTAGAAAACAGAGGCGAAGACTAAATACAATATCATATATTAATCTAAGTACATGAGACATAATGCTCCCATGCTGACATGGGGACGGGGGGCCACGACCAAGGAAGCCCTGCTAAATAGGAAAGGACTCTGAAGATTTGAATGGACCATCTCAAGGAGACATGCATGTTGTGTGTGCTGCAAGCGACTGAAGCCAAAGCAGTCAAACCTATGGAGTTGCATTGGGGGCTGGATCATAGTATGTTTTCATCTGGGCATGTGTGGGGCTACTTGAAGGGCCACCCCTTCATGAGGTTTGAAGCACCTCACACACACTCGGGAAATATTGGTACAAGTTGTTGGATCACTGGATCATCAAGTGTACGATTCTTGATCGTGCAATAATGAGCTGGAGTCGAGCATGCAAGAAACAACCAAGTCAAAGGGAAATGATGATTCCCTTAGCTTGATTTTAGGCACTGAATAATAATGAATATTGGAACCAAGGTAAATTTCCCTCTAGACCATACTTCTGGAATAAATTTTTTGAAGTCGACAGAGGAGGGCTTGCCAAAGTTGAGGGAATGAGGAATCCTCAACAAATGCACCAGGGATAATAGTAAAGTGGTTGATGGAATGACACCAGGGATGATGATAGATGGAAACAAGATGAGGGGTGGGATGACGACTTCCCTTGTCAGAGCATAATATGCATGGTTGACATGGCAGCGACTGATTCGATTCCAAAGGGGATGGTCGATTACTTAGAAAAAGACTTTTCAAAGATAAGGAAACATAGCTGGAGGAAAAATATGGGAAAAATGGAATGAATTTAGCACAAAGATGGATAGAACACTGTAATTGGACTCAATGGGACTCATAACATACTCCATGAATGCAGGGGTGACTCATCTCAGATGCTTTGAACAAGGGTGACTCGATGATGCTACCACATGGTGAAGGCCTAGAGGGGACCATAAAAGCATGAGTAAATAATGGTTACTCATGATGAAAATCGACATATGAGTTGACAAGTGCCAAGGTAAAGTGGTACCAGAGTACAGGCAACTTATATGAAGAAATTCAATTTTAATCATCTACAAAGTGAAACCTCATGGAAAAAATTGCTTCGTGGTGAAGTGTCAAATTACCAAAAACAAAGGGAGTCTCATTATAAAACTTGGTGAGATATTTACAACAGTGTTGATGGTTCGTCAAACTGAACTACGGCTTAGTTGGAATGGGAACAAAAGAACTAGGGTTTTTCCTCTAAAAGGGCTTCTTTCCCCTAAATCCAATTCATTTGAATAGTGAGTTGTTGGAGAATTTTGAGAAGAGGAGAAGACCCTAAATCTTATGGAGATTGTAGCGAACAAACCGACTGTCAGAATTCAAATATGTGAGTTGGAGGTAGGTGGCCTAAACTTACTCATCAATTTTGGTGGATTAGACTTTCATATTAGGGCTTTAGCTTACTGGGGGAAGCCCATGCTCATCCTTATGGTCGCAACACACTTTTTGGACCTTGTTCTATGTTTGGAACATAGAAACTATGTCAAGAAGTGTGTCCAATGCATATTTGAGGGAAAAAAATACGTTTTAGGATGAAGGGAAAAGCGGGTCTTAGGGTCTCTGTCAAGTTGAAGCTAAGAACCATAAGTGTTTGCCTTTTACTATGAACTAACAAAACATAGTGGTATTTTACAGGTATGGCAGAGCTAAAGTTATAATGGTGAGAATGAGATTTGGAAACTCTTCGTGTTGAGATTCATGGGAACCAAGTAGTCAGAGGGGTTTTGGCGCGGTATGGGGTACTTAAGTTTTTGGAGAACCCATTAATGAGGGTTGGTGAGACATTGTTGTCTAGTATTGTGAGTTGTTGGGATATGAGGGAATAGGATAGGGATCACTATCTAGGACATATACTTTTTGACAGGATTTCCCCCCTTGGGGGTGGTGGGGGAGATACATCTAGTGTTGCCTGGTGGGAGGCATATAGGGGAGTTTGTGGATCTTCACTATGTACTGGGTGTTTGTGTAAAGGGCACAACCATCCATATTAATGACTTAGAGAGACTCGAGACATGGGCTACAACCATAACAGTGGTGTGGATTTTGGGTGGTCGTGCCTTCCATCACATCACTAGGGGGCACTTGATGTTTGTGGAGAATGTATTGGCAGGGACCTACTATGGGTGGGCCCAGATGATGTTGTTACCATTGAAACGAAAGTTGCGTCTATGCAGGCGAAGGACTAATGATAATTGTTCATTTGGGATAGTTGTATGCTCATTCTTCTTTGAGAAGGTCTTGGCCATTCGACTACATGTACAAATCCGTAATTGAGGTCCACAGGAGCCCAGGATGGGCCGCTAGGGGCACCTACTGTGACGAAGTGGAGGGGGGGGAGTCCGACGGGTGTTCTGACTTGATTTCTTTTCTCATTGGGACTAGATGCCACTGTACATAGATGACTACCCGTATAGTGGAATGAATTATCACAGAGATCCTGACTTACCACTTCCGCTAGGAAGAGCATGGGGTATAGATGATAAGTGACAGTTGTTATATTTTGGTCGCATGTAAATTTTAGAAAATATATGTATGTGGTACTAATTTCCAAACTTATGTTATGCAGATACAACACTGATTAAGACAATAGGATATACATGACGAGCCGCATCACCTGGGGTTTCATATTAGAGTGGTTTGACATCACAACAGAGATCATATAGTGATGCCCTACTGGAGGATCTCTGTCGTAGGTTCAACATACTACTGACCTAGGAAACAAAGTGTGGATGACATGAGTTAGAAGATCGATATACAAATGAGTGCATTGGTCTTCCCTTGGAATGGCAAGGTATCACGAGGCTCATAGTTATGGTCAATCAAGTAGTTCCAAACTTACAGCTTAGTGTTATGGAGCCATTGGCTCGGGATCCTCCAGATGAAACTAACTAGGAATAAGGACATTTGGGCCCTTATTTTTGTTTTGTAACATGCTATGGGCATGTCACATGTATTTAAAGTAGTGGAATCCAAACACTATATGTTGGATATTATGATACATAATATGGTTATGCATCTTTTTGTGACGATTTTGGCTCACCATTTGTCTACGTTATGGTTTCCTTCTTGTATATGCATGTGATAAATTCCAATCTCCAATCTAGAATGTTATTTGCAATATTATCTACATAGTGATTTTGTGCTCTAGGAACATGACTGAATGTAATGGACAAAATCACATGCTAAAAGATTAACTCGTAGATAATTTCTAAATAGGATAGGATTACGCACATGATAAATGTCATTCAATTGCATGACAAGTAGCAAGAAATCAAGACAAACAGGAAGGTGAAGGATGCGATGATCAAGGAAATTGACCAACAAACCTGTCACTGCATCATATTCATCCTGGTTATTTATGGAAAATCCAATGCAGACGTTGTTGGAGTGAACTAACGAATATAAAGGGGTGAAAATGGCCCAAGTTGCCAAGGCTAGATTCCTTGATAAGCGACTCGCACCATTGGCATAATCAGTATGAGGTGTGGATGATGGATACAATGAATGAGATGATGAGGAATGCAAGCTACCTAAATGCAAAAAAGAAAAAGATACACACATTTCAATGCGAAATGTTATGGGTAAAATTTCTTTAGGTAGAGTGCATTGCGAGGTTTAGGAATGATTTCTCCTTCTAGACCTTCTAAAAAGTATGCCTCCTTTCCAAAACACTTACGAATGATCTAAGGACCGAGAAATAATGGTTCAAACTTCCCATACCCCAGGACATCATGAGATTGGTCATAAACAAGAATAAGGTCGCTTTCATGAAAGGTACGGGGGTGGAATCTATAGTCATACTGAGATTTGGTGTGCTTTTTGGTTGCTTTAATGGTTTGCAATGCAACACGACAATCTTCACTGGCATGCTCAAGCATGATAAGTCATTGTTCTAGAGGTTGGGTGTATGGGAGAAGTTCGACAACAAGGTGGAGGGAGGGGATTTCACACTCGATTGGTAAGAATTCCTTCTGTTTGAAAACAAGGTGGAAAGGAGTGAACCTAGTGGTGGTTTTGACAGAGGTTCTATAGGTCCACAAATCAAGGAAGAGCATAAGATGTCAGTTGGTCTTGTGTTTATTCACTGTCTGCTGAAGCATAGTTTTAAGGATTTTATTGACAACTTCAACTTGGCCACTACCTTGGAGTTAATAAGACAAAGAATATTGGTGTTCAAAGCACAAAAATGAGGATAGATCATGCCATATCTCATATTCAAAGTGTCGTCCATGGTTGGAAACCAATTACTTTAGAACGCAAAATAGAGCGATAACATGGTTAAAGAAGAAGATGGTTGGATTAGTTGCGGTGTTATTGAACATGGGCATGGATTCAACCAATTTATTGAAATAATCGACGACCACAATAATATACATATGGTTATTAGCAGATGGGGGTCAACACTCCATAAATTCAATGGCCCATTTGTATAAAGGACTAGTTGTGATGACAAGATGGAAGGGAGCAGGTGGAGCTCGACCCTAGGGGTGAATAATTGAGAATTGGGACAGTGTTTGACTAGCTCAATGCAATCGCTAAAGAGAGAAGACCAAAAGTAACCTACTCGCATGATTTTCTGGGAAGTGGCCATTTCAGAGAGGTGACCACCACAAGTGCCATCATGAAAGGCATTAAGCACTTTCTCAACTTCATCATGGGTGAGACAATGATCAAGGACAATATCAACATCGTGGCAATAAAGGTCATCATCAATAAGGAGATAACGAGGGGCTTGATGTCAAATGCATCGCCAATCATCACGGTTAAGATGGGGGTTGAATTTATAGGTTCACAAATAGGTAAAGCTGTCACCATACCAAGGATCATCCTAAGTTATAACAAAGAACAAGTTTTCATCTAGAAGGTCATCATTTATCGATGGATTAGGCGCGCCATAAGGAAATTTAGAAAGGAATTCAGCAAGGGACAAACCTTTCTTACTCTTGGGTGTGACAAATTTGAGATCGAATTCTTGAAGGATAATGATCCAACAACATACTTCCCATTAATGATCCGTTGAATCAACAAGAAGGCCATCGGGTTGATATTAGTCACAAATTTGGTGGTATGCGTAAGGATATAATGACAAATCTTTTGGACAGAGAACAAAATAGCCAACACTAGCTTTTCTTCATGGGAATAGGACACATGGAGACTGTTAAGTTTCTTACTGACATAATAGATCACATGCTCATTTCCAGAACCATATTATTGTATTAAGATGCCGACGACTGAATAGGTGTAAGCTGAGATATAAAATATGAAGTCCCTTTCAAAGTTAGGTGGACTGGTCAAGGGAGCGGAAGAGAGAGCACGTTTGAGGGAATCAAAAGGCTGTTGAGCTTGGTCATCCAAAATGAATGGAATGTTAGATTGAAGAATTCAAATAAACTAATGAGAAGTGGTGGAATAGTGAGGAACAAACCGATGAAGAAATTTGGCTTTGCCTTGGAAGCTTTGCAACTGGCAAAGGGTACAAGGAGGAGGAAGTTAGAGAATGGCTTGAACTTTAAGAGGGTCAAGAGTGATACCATCCTTAGACATAATGAATCACAAAATTCGGCCGAGAGGAACACAAAAGACACACTTTAGGGGGTTGAGGTGAATGTTATACTTGCGACATCAAAGGAAGATGGTATGCAAATCATGAAGGTGTTGTGATCAAAACTTGGAAAGAGCAGTGAGATCGTCTAGATATGTAAGGATAATATGAGCCAAGTCATGGAAATAGTAGGACATGGCATACTGAAAAGTGGCCCCGACATTCTTTAAATCGAAAGGAATGACCCTATAAGCAAAATTTCTCCATGGACTAGTGAAGGCATCTTTAAGATGATCAACATAACAAATATGTATCTGGTTATATCTAGAGAATCCATCCATAAAGGAAAGAACCTCCCGCCCTGTGCACTCATCAATGATTTGGTCTATGAAAGGTGTGGGAAATTTGTCTTTGGGACACGCTTTGTTCATATTGGTTTTTTTGCAGACATGAATGTTACCTTGTTTCTTTAGAACAAGAACAAGATTGGACACCCATGTGGTGTATTCGATGGGATAGATGAAACCATCCTACTTGAGCTTATCAATTTTGTTTTTGATAACCTCACATTTGGAAGGACGGATAGGTCTTTAATTTTTGTGGATGGGAATGACATCAGGCCATGTGTCGATATGATGTTCGACAATGGCAGGATCAAGTCCAAGCATCTCACAATAATACCAAGCGAAAACATCATAGAATTCTTTGAATAACTTGGTGTAAGCATCAATTTCTTCTGGGGTGCATTGTGCCCCCAAGATGATATTTTCTTCGATCCTTGGTCTATTTGAAATGTTAATTTTGATGGTAGGGAAGATGTTAGCCATATTTCCTTCTTTGAAAGCATCTAGTGTAGGAATGGGATTTTTGAACCAATCGAACTCACCATGAATGAAATCTTTGGACTCCACAACATATTGATCATGAGCTTGCTACAGAAGGAAGTATGCACGATGGCATATCATCCCAAGGATAGTCGTGTGTGGTCATAGCGTCCATAATGTCTTGATTATAATGAAATATGGGGAAACTAGAGGAAGAAGGACCACATGAGGAGGAACTACCTAAAGCATCTTCATGAGATACAAGGTTCACATGCGCATCGTGAAAAGGAGTGGGTGGATGACTAGCATATGAGACATCTATCGATGTTGAGATTGAAGTTTTCTCTGAAGAAGGTTCGAAAAAATCACAATAGGAAACTCCAAGAGAGTTCCAATACATCGATCCCATGGATGAAGACAGGTAGAGAATAGGGGTAGAACTATTCATCATCTCGACATCAGGAGGAGAGATCACAATGGGTGGTTGAGAGACCTCATGTTCTGGTATAATAGGAGGACTAGAACCCACAGGTAGAAGGGAAGTGGAATCACTACAAGTGACATATAACTCGTGAACTAATTGAAGTGTATTATGAAAATCTCCGAAATGGGGAGAGTGATGGGAATAATGGGCATAGTTATCACAAAATGCACAAGGGTGATTCATGCGTAAGGTTTTGTTCTTATTAGCAGACTCGGGTAAGGTGACATGGACCTCATGAATTTTAGAGTCAAGAAAAGTATCAGATACTATATTTTTTATATGGAGGAGTTTAGGACAGTTATTAGTAGCATGCCCAAAAACATCACACAAAGCACATGGAGGAGTAGGCTTTGGAGGCTTAGGAGGAGTTGGAGTTGGTTGAGTTGCCTTGTCTTTAGTTCACTTTTGTTGGGATTTCTCCCCCTCAAAAGATGCTTTTGTAACATGAGTAGCTTCATGTTGAGGTTGTTATGGAATTGAAGCAAAGGAGGGAGTAGGAACAACAGGTTGAACTAGGGTCAAACCAGTGTAATGTTTGAGTTGATTAGGAGGAGTTTTTGTGGGAGGATCAATGTACCAGACTAGGATCCCCAAGGTGATGTTAGGTAGACTAAATGTAACCACAATAGGTGTAGAAAATATTCCAGGTGGCAGGAATATGAAAGTTATCTAACCGGAAGGGTAATGACCTAGAGGAACTGCTCCCAAATGGTTAAGACTCAGGGGAACGGTTCTGAGATGGAAAGGACCAAGAGAGATACTAGTAAAAGGAAATAGGCCTGGAGCAGTTGTAACTGAAGGTTGGGTTGAGTTGGGAGCAACAAGTTGTAGAGGGGTTGGTTGTTGTGAAGGCGTACTAGACCGCTTGTTGGCAACCCGTGTTGTTTGAAACATGCAAACACTAGAAGCGATAGGCTTTGAAGGGGTAGGCATTGGACCATAATAAGCACAAGCAACATGGAACCTTTATATACTCCAAGAGAAACATTGGTGAGGGATGGGATAGTCTTATTTCCAATCATCAATGAGATAGTAGATTGAGTGGAAGTCTAACTCTGAGGATCATAGTAAGTCAACTGATCGATAATGACGATCGTTCCATTGTGAGGAAATAACATCTTGTGAAAGAAAACAAATGTGAAAACAGACATGGCATAAGTGTAACAATGACCTAAGAGAATGTTAAAATATAATGGGGCATCAATGACCTCGATGTCAATTATGACTATCTTGCCAACAATAATAATTGGAGAGTTGCGATATAAGCTGAGGGGATGCGAGGGATGATCGTCCCAAGCACGAAGAATGATAGTGGATGGGGACAGATTAGGGGAACCAAGTTTCTTCCAAACACTAATGACCATCACACAGGTGGACGTGCCTTCGTCTATGATACATCACTAAACAATGGCATTTCTTATGGAGACTAGCATTTGAAAAGAAATTGATGAAGGAAGGGGAGGATGTTCCGTTTTTTCAACATCGAAGATAATTAGAAAATTGACATAGGGATCCACAACTCCTAAAGCGTATATTAGAGATTTCCGTTGGGATGGGAATGTCTAGAGGACTTCCAGTGTTGACATGGAAGCAGAAGATCGCGTTAAGTCATCTACTATGCTATAATTATGGGCATCCTTAGAAGAAGCAACATTTCAATGTAATAGATCTTTGGGGATATTGGGGGGAACATCTACCTTAGGTGGAGGAATATGTAAGGTACCCTTTTGTGATGACAAAGGCTTAGTGGAAATTTTGTTTTGGGAATCAGTCGCTGACTTTGCAGGAGGCTAGTCATATTGGCGTGATTGAGTCTGGAGGTTGAATTGATTGTTATTGAATTCACCAAAATTCTTCATAAGGATTCGATAATCATTGTGACCAGATTGTGCAGGTTGGGGAGCTACATTACCCTATGTGGGTTGGGCAACTATATATCCACGATGAAAAAAAGGATTGGTAAGCATGACCGGTTGTGATGAAGCAGGAGGAGGAGGAGGTGGAGTAATGGGCTAAGGTCCTTAAGAAGCAGCTACTTGAGCTTCCCATGATTGGTGCATCTAAGGTAAAGGGGGTAACTCTTGAGTATAATGGCCAAATATGCCGCAATAGGCACAAGGTTAATTCTTACAAAGAGACTTGTTTTGCTTGGGTTCTCTACCCTATTACTGGGGTGCTAGATTAGGTTGGTTTCCCTAAGGGGCATTAGGTGGTGGACCCTAGTTACCTTGATTACCTTGAGATGGTTGGTTTCAGTTACCTTTCCCATTATTCCATTTTTTGGGGTTGGGGAGCTTGGTTGCGCTTTGCTGAGCATACACTTGAACTTGAGGAGGAGGTTGTTGTTGTGGTAGAGGTGGAGGATGCATGGGGGGTTGAGGCACTAGTGCTAGAGGGGCTAGAGCACTAGATGGTGCATACAGATAGTAAGGAGATGGGGCAACATTAATTTGAACAAGTGAAGTAAAAACTAGTCCTGACATCTATTGATGTGGATGGGGATATGCATATGACATGCTTGGACCTAGATAAGTGTTACCATGTGAAGGATTCGGAGGGGGATATGTGTAAGAGGAATACCCCTCCCCGGGGTTGAGCATAACTAATCGAAGGTGGATAAAATAGTGGAGGTTGAGGGTGTGAAATGGATCCAAAAATACCGTCTATGACATGAGATTCCCTCAATGCATTAGCAACATCAAGCCAAGGCAGATCGGGAAGGACGGTATAAACATATCTTGATTGTGCATAGATCAGGTCATATTTCAAAGCTACTTGGAGAACTTCTTCCTTAGATTGAGGGAAGTGGGAGGAAACATCTTTACCTATGGGGGCCAAAAGAGATCTAAGGAACATGGTCTTCAAATTTAGGGGCCCTACACATGCTCCTCCTTCTGCGCCATTCTTGAATATGGTAAGATAGGTGAGTGGTAGAAGTTTGATGGTAAGAAGTCAAGAGTTTAGTACCAGTGTCATAAAATAGAGGTAGATGAAAGTAGGATAGAAAGGCTTTGGAAAGAGTTGCAAAAGTGGAATGAGAGGCCCTTGGTTGATCTACATACCACTTTGTAGCATCTCCAATAAGGGTGCACTGGAAGAGGTGAAGATGAATGGAGTCTTCAATGATAGAATTGAATGAACACCACATATGAAATGAGCGAATATGATTTGTTGGATATTCTCTAGGATTTAATTCGAACTTGGGGATGTCAGAAGGAATCTTGGTAGTCATAACAGGACAACTGGGATCATGGATAAGAGGGCCAATGATAAGCTGGTTGAAATAAGGGAGACCCAAACTAGCCATAAAGGGTAGCAATGGAGGAGGAGTGACCATACTGATAGAATTTCCGCTTGTGGGGTTACCTTAGTTACCACCTTGGTTTCCCGCAACCATGTTGGTGCCTAACATGGTGGTGATATGGTGTTGGGAAGACACAAAATCAAAGGAAAAACTGGAAGAATCAATAGAACCAGAGTCAAAATGAGGACTCTATGGAGGACTATGAGTATGAACTCTAACTCGACATGGAGGAGTAAGATGTCCTAAAGGAAACTAGGGGCGCAGGCCACAAATTATTTGGGAAAAATTCCTATGGGGCACAATGATATCAAGAAAATGATGACTCAAAGGAATAAATGATGATACAGGGAAAAGAGCAAAAAACAATGAGAAAATACCTAGTGCAATGATGCTAAGTGTAACATAACTATATTAAGATGCTAATGTAATTCAAGCAAACATGTGATATCAAATAAAAATGACCTTTACCATATAGGTGGTCTAAGTCCTAAAACAAATCCTAAATCTACTATTTCATATGGCCTTCCAAGAGACTTCTTACTTGATGAAATCATATCCCCACAAGCAGATTTTCCTAGAAAAAGGTGGGGTAGAGAACCGGATGCCCACAACTATTACTATAGGGTGTTTTCCTATGATTGGTCACTACAGTTACCTTTGTCCCATGAGGGTGGTTGAGTCTTGAGCTTCTTGGTGATCAGCCACTGCACGGAATTCCCGACTACAAGTTGGGTATCCTCCAGGGTAACTGCACTCACGATAACCTAGCATGACCCCCTCTAAATTGGGTTTCTTGACGCACTCCAACTTTGGACCGTGGGATGGTGAAGGATTTTAAGCTCCCTAATAAGTCAAATTCTATGTCTCAATGTAATTGATCGATGGGTGTTATTAGAAGCCTATCCTAATGATCCTACACCTAACTACAAAAATTATTTGACCTTGGTGCCCAAATGGGCTTAATCTATGTGTGTTAGATTATTATTATGTGGCTTTTTTCAAGTCTTAGCTTGGTGGCGTTAACCAAGTTCACGTTCGCTTAGGGTGTGCAAATGTGTGTTCACTATATGATTTAATTGAGCATGTTTTATGATGCCACATGTTGCTGAAATAAAGTGTTGAAAAGCTATAAATAATGTTGTAAATGGAAAGTAAAATAAACAACCAATATAAGCACACAAAACCCACCCAAAAAGGTTATCAAAAAGCTAAAAAAATGGTGGAAATCAAGCTCATCAAAGACACACAAATGGCCTAAAAGATCTAATGTCAAAGGGACTGTGATATAGAGGCACTAATATGTTGTAAATGGTGTAGACAAACAACAAAAATCAAAGGTGAAAAATGTTTCAAAGGATAGGAAAGAAGCTCTAAAAATTAGGACACGCAAGAGGATCCTAAGGGGGAACGAAACACTAAACTCTAAAGGGAGTAAAAATGATGAAGAAACATATCCTAGAGGGATATAAAACATTGGATTAGACCCTGAAAATCAATGGTTGAAAATGCTACACCCTAGATTCCTCAACTCAACAAATATCTTCCTAAAAGGTAAGGTGTACTCTAAACCATAGGGGGATTTTTTCCTTCCTAAAAGAGAAAAAATAAGAGAATATAAGCTTAGGGGTGGCACTACAAAAAAATAGAAACCCTGCCCAATACACACAGAACATAGTCGGAAATTCTGAAGAAAAAAAATCTGATTTTTTTTTGGAAAAGTGAAAAACGCAATTTCTAACCTGAATAGTGTGTTGGAGTGCAGAAAAAGGGCCCAAAAGTGTGTTCCAGAACAAAGATATTGGGCTAAAATGTGTTTTTCTCCCAATAATCTCGATCGAAAAATATCAACCAAATTTTGTCATCTCCTGCTCGGCTCGTACTTGTGACTTGCAGAAAGATCTGGAAAACCAACATAATCCAAAAAAAAATGTCAGAAAAAGAAAGGAGGTCTAAAAATAGAAATTGAGAGGTTAAAAAAAGCTAAAGAAAATACTGAAAGGCAGTTACCAAGGATCTGAATTACTATACTAGGGGAGTTTCCATTTGTTAGTGTAAATAATTTGGGAAAGTGTACCAAAAATGCTTCACTTAAGTCACTAGTGACAAGTGACCCTAACAAAAAGATATGGATGTTTATGCTTCAGATCTATAATGACAAAACAAGAAAACTCTCCAACAAAAAGATTGTATGTGATCCAAAACATAAAAAAACAAGAAATAACTGACACAATAACCCATTAGAAGAAGACTTTAAATGAATAATATTTTTATTAGAAAACATCTGGTGAAGGAGGTTTACAACATGGATCTGCAAATCCCCCTTCGTGGGATGGGTTCTTTGATGTCCTTGTGCTTCAACGATCTTTTTTTTTCTCTCAATATGTATAAAACCCAAAACAGAAAATGGAACTCAAGTGGGAGCTCAAATGTGAGAAGACGATAATGGTGACGATGATAGTGATAATGGTGAAGAATGAATGGAAAACCCTCTTATTTATAACAAGTATTAGGTTAGATTAGGAAATGGAAAATAATAATAAAATATTGACCAAATCTGAATCTAGTCGTTGAGAATACTTTATTATATTTTTTGGAGAGGGAAAAAATTATTCAAAATGTTTAAATATCTTTATTTAGAAAATGGTTGACGTAATTAACAAATAAAATGATTTATTAATTACTTTTGCGAGAATTAAGAAAAGTGTGAAATTGAAATAATTATTAAATAATGGTTTAACAATTATTCCAAAAATAGAATTAAAGAATAATAAACAAATAATGATTTATTTAATTATTCCTAGGTGATTTAGTCAAATGTGACAAGGAATAATTATCAAATAATGATTTAATAATTATTCATAGAGAAAATTAAATAAGTAATGGTTTATTCAATTATTTTCATGGATTTTTTTAGTTAGAAATAATTTAATAAAAATGGTTTACTAAATCATTTCCTATGGTGAAAATGATTTTACTATGGTAAAATTAATCCTACATTGTGTATTTCTATCCACCTAGTTACAAATGACTAGGTGATCATTTTTTAGGTGATAACACATGATACAATGGACAATCCTTCTTGTGATGATCCTTGCCACATATCCAACACTGCAACGGTTCTCTACAACTACCCTTATTCTTCTTCTCTCTAGGCTGAGGTCCATGTCCCTTCTTAACTACATTAAACTTTTTATAAGGAGCAACATCCTGAGGTTTTCCCCACTTCGGTGGCTACTTTCCTTTAGTCTTTTCATTCTCTTTCCAACCCTACTTAGACTCGGTCTTACGTTTCAAGTACTCAAAATAATGCTTCAACTTTCCAATGACTTCTTCCAGCGACCGAGGCTCATCATACTCAATATGAACCTTAAATGCTAATGGCAGTCCACTAATAAATCTTTGAAATTTTGTCTTCTCATCCTTATGATAAATCACATACCTCAACAACTCCAAGAAATTAGTCGTGTACTCCTCATTTGTCAAAGACCCCATCTTCAACTCATAGAACTTCTTGAACTTTCCGCCGTACTACCTTTCTGACAAGTAGTTCTTCCTGAAGAGTATCTTGAATTCATGCCAACTCAACTCTATGTCCTGATGTCTTTGGCACACTTCACATATTCCCACTAGATGTTTCCTTTCCCTTTGAGACTGAAAAAAACTATCCTGACTTTCATGTTCTATGTATAGTCATGCAACTCAAATAACTTCTTTATTCTAATCAACCATGCCTCTACATCTTCCAGTTTCTTCAACTCTCCATCGAATGTAGGTGGCTTATATTTCTTGAACTCATCTGATAAATATCCCCTCTCATTCCTCCTGTAAGGATGATAGTGATGATGACCATGGTACATGTCTGAACCAGAACTAGAATACAACCCGTAGCCACTACCTCTCTCATAAGGTGTATCCAAGAACCTACCATCTCTGATTGTGTCATCCCTATCCGACCTGTTCTCTCTATGATACCTACTACCATATGCCGATTAGCCTTGTCCTCCTTTCCATCACTGATGCATGTTTTTCCCTATCTATGCAAATCGGACAAACGTTGAAGGATAACTGCATTGAATTTTGCTTGTTTTTCCTATGCTCTGGCAAGTCTTTCTTGTGACTGAATGATTCTGTCATTATCTGTCTTGTAACTTATGATTTCAGCCTTTAGACTTCTCAAGGTATCTAATATGTCTGGAGAGTACTCATCTCTTGGTTTCTCATCTGATCTATAAGGAGATTCTTGTGAACTGTGATCCACCATTCTGCTAGTCATCTCTGATCCTCTTATTTCTCCAAACATACCATGTCAGATAACCAAATATAAACATAATCAACATACCTCATTGAAGTTGATGGGATGCTATCTCATTTTCAAAATCGATCCAGATTAGCATCATACATGAATATACATAATCATATCAATATATCAACATCATGCATGATAACACTGACTTCATATGATGACCTCATGCACAACAATCATAACCATGACAATGCATGCATAACAAACACATAGACATTGACATGCATGTATGACAGTCACATTTATCTCAAGGTCCAATTTTGCAACCTCAGTTTGATACCACCTTGTAATACCATCTCCCACATTTACCTGCATTTATAAGTCCTCTGGTAAATGTGAAGACAGAGTGCCACTATGATATGACCCATCCTCCAAACTTTGGTTATGGAAGTGGGGCCAACAATTGAGGCTTACTGACCACAAACTAACATCCTACAGGGCTTATAGGACACTCAGGGGCCAAGGAACCACTCCAGGTGACCAAACCCTGAGCTGGATAGCTTTTTCAATGACCTAGACTCCCAACCACATGCATAAACCTGCATGAGTATGATTATGACCCTACAATCACATGCATAAGCATGCTTGAGTGCGGTTGTAACAAAAAAATCTCATTTCAAAGGGTGTGATCTCGAGATATAAGCCACAATTCCGAGCCAAACTCCGAACCACTCTTCAAAACTTCCTAAGACTTTCCATAATGATAAATGTCTTGAAGATAATGTTAATAATATAAAATTTGAACAAGGACTTGACCTAACCATGCCTAACCATGATAGTCATTTCGTCAAACATATGGTGAACATGTAATCTACAAGTCATGAATGCCTATATGAACATAGGTGTAACAACCCTGGTTAAAAATCCATGTAATAAAGTTAATAAAGGAAAAATAAGACCAAGGTCATGGGACATGTATTCCAAGCTGAATGTTGGGAAAAAACATAGTGATGGTTATCACTTGTGATTAATAAATGGCTATGGAAATCGACAAAGGAAATGGCAAAGGCAAAGAGGCATTAATTGGCATTTTATTTATGAAATGATGTAAAATAGGAGCAGGGAAAATTTTAAGAACCCCCCCTAAATTTACATGTATAATAAATGGGCGAATCTCCATGGTATATAGGAAAAATGGAAGGCGATTTTATCAATAATATGATATGTATATATAATTTTTTGGCGAATCTCTCACCAGGCATGGCGAATATTTTACTCAATTATAAAATCTTGTGTTTATTGAATACACAAATGAAATCATTGCATTTCTTTAAAATATCTTTTGAAATCAAAATTACCGAAATTACATATCGATAATCTAGTGGGTGTAAGATAAAATTCACCTGTGCCATTCATAGAAAACATGACAAAAAACCTAATACTATATATAAAACCAAGAAAAATTCAAATTCATCACCTCTAGGGACGTCATAACCACCCTGCCAATACACAAGTATCTTCCTATTTGCAATTAGAAAAATTACCCAAATTACAATCTGTTTACTCCACTTCTAGGGACCTCGTAACTACCCTGCCAATACACAAGTATGTTCCCGTTTGCAATTAGAAAAATTACCCAAATTACAATTTGTTTACTCCAGCATATGTTGGGAAGTTATAGAAAGATGAATAGTGCAATCAATCGATTCCTTTTACCCTGGATTTGTTTCAGTTTAAAGCAGAAGTATACAAATATAGTTGTCCAATGTCAATGCTTTAACCATTCACTTTAAGATGCTTTTACAATATAATTTCCTAAGTCTATTTAATATCTTCATTATCATAAAAACCAACCTATATCCATCTTAACTCCACATCTACCACTCTTAGGGGGATGAAATCTATTTATCCCTCTGAGCACTTGGTAGACCCAGAATTAAGATGGATCTAAGATAGAATTTCCCCTTTAAATAGTCTATGCTCACATGAATACCATGAGTCAATACCATGGGTTATCATAAACCTGGAGCTTAAAAATTAATATTAGTAATTTATAAAAATTAATAAAATTAATAGCTGATTTTTATTTTACCCAAGCTAAAATGTTTAACATACATTAAATTACAACATCTATTTTTACTCTTGAACGGATCAAATATTTTTTCACTCTATGCTAGTTTGCATATCACGATATTTGATACCTCTCGGGGGTTAGTAGATCCAGAGTAAAAAAGATGGATCTATTCTGGTTTAATTCCTCCATTTAAATAGGCTACATTCCAAGTGAATACCATGGGTCAATACTATGTGCCATTTTGGTGAATACCATGTGCCATTTTTATTTTTATTAATACTAATATTAAGGTTAATAATGTTTTTTTG
>APFE030310241.1:0-17517 GCA_000404065.3 Pinus taeda
ACATGAAGAGCAGAGGTATTAGGCTTGACAAGGAGGATAATATGACTATTGATGGAGCCATATTAACTGCAGATAGTCATGGTGACAAATTGCAGTGTAACAACTGCTCTTATCAAGTAAATCTGTTCATAAATGACTTGGATAGATCTCCACATATTACTAAGTGATTGATTGATGTTGGACCATAGAATACCTTTGATTTCTGCCAGAGGTTTATCCAAAGAAAGATCCTTTTCTAATGCTCTCACCTTGTTCTCTAATGCTTTAACCTCCCTTGTTTTCTCTGCCACATTCATCTTGGATTTGTCATAACTGTTTTTTACGTTTGTCAATTGTTCTTTTACCAGTTTCAATTCAGACACTTGTAGCTTTAATTCTTCCATGGACTTTATCAGTTGTTCTGTAGTCATAGTTGTACTATTGCCTAGTGCTATTGTTGTTGCTGAGGTACCTACAATTATCCCTGCTATGGATGCTGGAACATTGGGAGCCAATGCTGCTCCATGTGAGGAGGGGGCTGCAGTTGAGACTATAGGGGTTGACTCTCCCTGCTTTTATTTTAGAGATTTCTCCAGTGCTTGCTCTGTATCAGTTAACCTTTCATTGAGTTTCATGAGCAGGTGCATCATTTCCTCTTCATATTTCTGTTTTACAACTTTCGCAGTCTGTGGATGCATGGAAGGAGGGAGTTTAAGCTGCTTCCTCAGGGCAGCAATATCTTCCTCTTTCTTCTTCATTTATTCCTTTATGCACTTAGCATCTTTGGGATCATGTCCTAGTTCAATGATAATTTCCTCCAAAGATTTTATTCTGTTGTCCTTAGCAAGAAAAGAGGCTTTCTCCAAATCTAGTTGAGCAGAGGTATTGTCCAAGGAGTTTTGTAATTTATGAGCCAACATTGCTTTATCAATTAGTGTGGAGTAGACCATCTCTCCAGTCTGTTTATGCAGCTCAATATGGTCCATGGGATGAATATCGTTGGCTATTACCTCCATATTTGTCTTGATGTAATCAACTACTGATTGTGGTTGCTGCACCTTGGGCTTAAAATAACTCATGATAATGTTTCCCTCCTTAATGTCATAGGCAGACATTAATCTCTATTGATTGGTGTGGGCCATTTTAAGATACTGATTGTAAATTTGAAGCCTTAGCGAGTCATTTCTGGCCTTTATCTCCATGAATGTCCTTTTGATGTCAGAGGCCTGCTTGCTTTGTGGCCTAGTGGATGAAAATTCCACACTATGCTTCCTTTCTAGCTCCTGCCTATGTGAGCTAGTTGATGTTTCCACCACTAGGCATGTCTGCTGGCTGGCTATATTTTCCCCTCTTAGACTTTCCATTGTTTCTTCAAAGATTTTCTCTTCTGACAGAGGATTGAGTCTTTACCTTTTTTCCCCTGGTTGTTCTGTAGGCCCACTGATCAGTGTGGCATCTTCCCTATCTCCCTTCTTGCCTCTTTTCTCATTTAGAGGAGTATGTATTGTAGGAATATTTGCTGCTTTGGTTTGGATTGGAGGAATTTTCCCCTGCTGATCAATCATTGCTAGCTACTCTGTCTCTGCCAATTCCTTGCCCTTAGAAGACCCTGTAACTGGTGTGTTGGTTTCTTGTATAGGCTGCTGAGAAGTTCCAGTAGAGGATGTACCAACTCCTATTTGTTGAGGCAGCTTGAAAGATACCTGTCCAAAAGAGTCTAGGTCAAGGGTTTTTTCAAGGTCTTTCATAGCTCTTTCTATCTTTTCTTGCTCACTAATTTCTTCTATTCATGTACCCTCTACCCACTCATCCTGATTAGAAAACTATTAATTTCAGGGATCCTATGATGTACATAAACTAACAGCCTGTTTCTTACTTTTCTGTCACTTATAAAACTATTTGGGTCATATGGTACCCACCAAAAGCTCTTCTTCAATTTAAGGTGTTCCCCTAATATTTTATCAACATCTTCCCATGCCTCCCTCTTATGGATGACAAAAGGGCCTAACTGGTTTTTTATTCTTAGCTGAGCCTTTTTCTTTGCACTAAAAAAGTGGGTTAAATCTGCATTGATAAGCTTCCTGAAATACTCTTGTGCAAATAGTCTCATGGGAACATATTTAGGCAATTTGAAAGCGCACAGTTCACATCCATAGATTCTGATTTCCGTATGATTTTGGTAGAGGTACCAGTCACCTATCTTGTATTGTCTGCAAAGCTGTAAAATATTCTTTATATCACTAGAGAGCATAGGAGGAGGAGCTCCTATCAATAGAGTGGAGGATGGACGTACAAACAAGTCAATGAATTCACAATAGGTATAAGGGGATTCACAAACATTGTGGAAGACTGAGGTCCAAAAGATCACAGATCACTGCTCTCCTTTGGAATCCAATTTCCTGATGGGAAATGAAAAGTTGTCTGGCTGATAATATAATAACAGATTGTATGTAAAACATGTGTATTTGAAGACCCATTCTCTCTCTATATTTATGAATTGGTCATGGATCTTGTTGGCAATGAAAGTGGCATAGTCATACTTGATAGCAGGGGGCTATCCTGGAGTAAACATTGGCAACAGAACTAAGATGGTCTCATCAACAAATTCACTACTCTTAAATCCCAAGATGAAGGATATCATATCAATAATGAGTCTTCCTACTTCATTGAACCAGGTATGTAGATATGGAGGTGGGCCTTCGGGCTGACAATTTGGTTTCATGAATAATCGAGCAATACGGGTTATCTCTGAATTGGGTAATTGAGAGCCTTGCTTAAGCAAAAATCGCATGGAAAGAGGAGCCAGAGGTTGAGTGGGCTTGAACTGTAACATCTCATTGATGGATTCAGTAGTCATGTAAAAGAGGACAATTTGGAATGGGGTCATAACTGCTCTCTGGGTAGGTTCATAGTTGGCACAGCATTGGTGAATAATATCTGGGAAAACATTGACTAAGGGAAGGTAATACCTGGGAAGATTAGATTCCCATATTCCATAGATATTAGAGTTGATGAGATAATTATTCCTAATTTGGCAAACTGCCTTGAGGTGGTTCATGTCACTAGATAACTCCTTTATTTGAAAATCTCTATCAGCCAAGGGTATACAATCCAGGTCTTTGTGAGGTGCATTAAGGGGCGCGACGTTCAGGGCTACGGGAGCTTCCATGTTTGGTTCTTGTGTTTTCAAACTGGAGGTTGGGCTTTTGTGGAAAATATGGGGAAAACAATAGTTCTGGGTGTATTTCTATGAGAGCTACAAATTGATTTTACTTGAATTTGGCTCTTTGGGTAAAATTCACAGAGGAAAAAATGAAATTACCAGTTCGGGAAGAGAATTGGGGTAAATACCTGTTTTTAGAGGCGAATCGTGTTCTTCGTAGGTTGCAGGATGAGCTGCAGAGCAAGATGCTATAGTTTTTGGCCAGGTAGGGGACTGGATGTGATTTGCAATCAACCTAACGTATTTTGCATGGAAGGATGTTCGTAACGAAAAATGGAGAAAATGACATTTCTCGTGGTTTTAACAAAATTTTAGCTTTGGCGGGGATTTTGGCATTTATTGCATGGATGACGTCAGCTGGATTGGACGTGTTGTCATTTAGCGGAGGGGTGGTAAGCGGTTTCAGGCAGGGGGGCAACGATCACGATGGGAGCATGACGCGTGGCAAGGGTACGGGAACAAAACCACCAGTTCCCTGGGAGTTAAATGTCGGACGGAAGGGGGGGCATGATATGAGCATGGCCCGTTGGATGAGCAGGCCCAGATCTAACAGCTGATGGGCATCGGAGATGGCATAGGGTTAAGAAGCTGGACCGAGTTTAATAAACATTAAATTAATTGCATCAGGTGCGATTTCATTGGTCGGGGTTCATTGGTTATTAATTAACCATATGTTAATTAATCCCAAAGTTTTTCGCACAAAGGTTTTTAATAAATTCCAGATGAGCCATTAATCCCTCATTTATACAATGCTATGGCTATAGTTTAACCAAGGGTGGAATATTAATATTTGAGGGTTATATTATATATTTACATTAATACGGGGAAGGGTATTTTTGCAAGGGAATTATATAATAAAAGTTAATTGTTAATATGAAAAATGACTGAAAGTGCCAAGTTTAATGTTAGGAAACTTAGGCTTAAAGGGGAAAAGAGGGGTTTACGTGATATTTATGTGTTTCTCCTAAGTAAAATGGGAATTTACCTTAGGCAAATGATTATGAAATGAAATGAGATGGATGGAAAGAGTTGTTTGGTGATATTGAGAAGATCTTAATATCTTTGGGGGGAGATTAGTAAGTGACTGGGAAAAGGATGAAGGGGAATTAGTCATGAAACTGTACCTTGCTTGAGCTGCACCAAAGTATCTGCTTTGCACTTGTGATTAGGATAATATTAACACCCTTTGGAAACAAAATCAATCACAAGAATGCTTCTGCAACACCATCTACCTACCCAACCTGCTTTGCCTAGCATTTTTCTTCTTCTTTCTTTGGGTGCATTTGAATTGGCAAACCCTCATCATCTTCTTTTTCTTTTCATTGCAATCCTAGCTAAATCTACACTTGTAACATCCAAGGGCTCAGATTTAACTGTTGAGCTCCTTTGCTTCTCTAGCTATCTATTTATCTGCTAAGATTGAGCAGTTTGGACATATTTTATTCTCTATATCTAAAACAAGTAAATTTAGACATGAACTAGCCACGATTGAGCTATTTTGGCCATTCATTAATGGTGGCATAAGTCAACAAGCTGCACACCATCAGATTATTGCAAAAATAGAATAGTTAGTGGCATTTTGGACTTGCACACTTTCCTAGTGTATTTGATTTGGGGTTCATTTCTTTCACTTTTTTGACCATTTTATTCTTTTTTCCATTTGATTTTTCTTTTAGGGCATATCCTCTTTACATTTTTTAAATCTTTTGATTTTGACAATATGGAAAAGCTTTGCAACCAGACAAAAAGGTATGAACATATTGCAGAGCCCATCAATGTCAATCATGAAATATGACACCTATTGACATAGGAGAAAAACAACATTCTCAAAGAGTATCAGATTCCAAATGATTACCCAATCCTCTATTCTGTCTTCCCAAGGTGAACAAAATAATAATGTCTCTATCTCTCCCTCTCAATTAGTGACCTACAACAGCTCCTCAAGTGGAGATGATGGGACAACCAGCTACTAGAAGAAATTGTTCCTTCGATGTCATGTATTTCCTTTGTCAAGGATTCTTCTTCTTTTGGGGAATTCCTCATAGGGCATAGACCATCCATCACTTTCATCCATGAGTTAGTAAGGTCATCATCCCTCTCATCAGAAAGTGAAATATTACTCTATATCTGGTATTGCTTCATGTTATGCTACATTCATCATGCTTTCCTCTCTGAAAAGGTATTTCATCTTTCAATGTGTTTACCTCGAAATATTTTCATAGTTCTTCACTTTGGTAGTCCTACATAAGCCCATCCAGATACTATTTCATAAGTAAGTAATGAACACTTAAATCATAATTATCTTTGTAAAGTCTTTTCACCATGACATCTTCATGTAGGCTTCAACATCCTACATACATGTTGATACATCTCCAAATATATGTATTTTCAAGGGTCTCCATCCTTTCCAGACATCCATATGAGTCTTCATATTTTTTTGGAAGATATCATAGTCAAATATTCTTGGTCTTTTGGATGTTGACTACCTTTACTATTTTTTCATATTTCAAGATCTATTCCTTCCTTTTTGTTGACCGCGATGGACCCAGCAACATGTTAAGGGGATCTCCCTGGTAAGAAGTCCCAATTATACCTCAGACTGTTTGGTGTAGGAGTCCCAGTAGTGGGTCATAAGGTAATGCCTTGACCACTGTGTCTCACAGAGGCAAGCACAATAACTCTATCAGTAGAAAGGGTGTGACTGATGTAATGAGTCAAGGAGGGTGTATGAGAGGTTCCAACACTTCGAAAGGGGAAGGAGGTGAAGGTGAGTTCCAGGTTGAAAGGGATCAGTCCCAACTCGGCTAGGAACACACAACACAAAAGACATGCACTACTTTAGCAGAGAAATCCACTCGGATGTGGCATTCACATCATATAAGATAAGATAACACATTCAACACTCATGGATCAGTCTGAGATGAGTGTGATGGTTGTTATAGCAAGGTTCAAATAAAAGGGTTTTCTGATGTCCAAAAGAGGAGTTGACATGGATAGTGATGACATTAACAACATATGCAACACATTAACAACAAGATTCATATAATTTCCTGTGAATCAGTTCATGCACAAGTGCATAAGTTAAACAACACATATCATTAAATAAACCAGAGCATTCGAACTACAAAAACAACATATGCATGAAAATGTGTTGAATCTTATTATATAAAGAAGTGTAAGTCACAATCATACAATACATCCATGTAAACCTACTAGCCCCAATAGTGCAACATTATAGCCACATCCACCTGCTCCTCCAAAGAGATGTGCTAGCTCTGTGCAATGGAGAAGCCAAGTTGTGTTAAAATACTATCCAAGCCTTCTTCAAAATAGTCTTAATAGAAGCTTGGCTAACCAAAAGCCTCAACAATGAGTTATGAGGGACTATTTATAGCAAAGGGTTGGGTGACCCTTGAAATTCCCCTTTCTGACCATTCAACTACCCTCATGACTCTTCACCTACTCTATGACTGTTACATTCACTCTTGACACTTGACTTACATTGGACATTACTCAACATTACAATGCACATGTACCCATGTGAACGATGGCTTGAACAAGCCAAACTAGACACCACTCTGACTTAGAAAACTATAGAAGTCCAACTACTTGACATCCTCATGTTGATCAAGTGTAACATATTGATGCCAAGATTGGTAGTCTCTAATAGTGTCTCTATGTTCTACTGGGACATATGTCTGTAACCTGAACCTTTCCTCCATTGCATCTAGGTACACTACTCAGGCTCCTCTATCCAACTCGACTGAAAGCAAGCGCATCATTGTCCTCAATGTGGCTGGACTAGCAACATACTTGTGCATGATGTATGCACTGATAGGCAAGTTTGGACTGGTGGCGATGCACATCAACTCGTTGATGTACGAGTCAAGCTCTTGTTAGACCTACTTCCTGGTCTTCGGATGGGTGAGAGTACCAAGTGATGGAAATGCATGTGTGTGCACAAAAACCTCCATGCTCTTGAATACTCATGCATGGGAAGCCTGTATGCCAGTGATGAGTTGTGGTAGGTCCTCATGGTTCAAGATATGACTCTAGATACATGCTTGTAGCTCAACCGCATTAGCCCTCTTCATCTTTAGCAAGTGAAGCAGGGCTCCCTTGTACCTCATCGTCCATGATTGCATGTTGTCAATGACAACATGTATGTTCTTCAAGATGCGTGATCAACTCACACATCGATGCTACCATCTATGAATATGAATGACTACTTGGTGCACCATACCAAACCTGGAGTATAATGTTCGCATCACTGTTTTCAAGGACAATACTTCATCTAATATTGCCTTCTTTAGTTCAGCTCGGGTCGACATTGTCACTAAGTCTCCTCCCTACTTGGCCACCTGTAGTTCCTTCTCCATAGGCTCATTCTTAGCTATGAGGAAATGAACACTGCAGCTAGTGGCTTCGGCATACACTCTAGTTGGGTCAGCCAAAGCAGCTAGGTCCTGGTGCACATCAATCACGATCACTTGTTCTTCAACTTGCGTAGGGGATGTTTGGTCCTTCGGAGTCAGTACTCTATGAGACTACCCAACTCTATGTTAAGATTCATCATAGGAAATGTTGTGCATCTCTGCTTCTGGCTAACCACGAAGGATCTCAGTGCCTGCTTGGTCATTCACGATTTTCTCATCATCTGGATGTGTTGAAGTAGGTGAGTTGACCTTTCTATGGTGAGGCATGAGGTCAGTGTCTTGTTCCAACTCCTTCTGCACCATGTCTACATCCAACTGTTCAAGAGCTTGTTCTATCTCATGAGAAAAGTCTTCCGCCTGTGAGTGTTCACCCTATTTTCCTGATGCCAGCTTTCCAGAAGAATCAACTACTTGTACGAGAACTGCTTCATCTGTCTACATGTGATGCACCCCCTACTAAATCTATTATTATTGCACTTCCTTCTCCTATTGGCATAGCTCTTGTTCTTTACGGAGTTGCTCCCTCAGCTCATGTGACTCCTTCTCAGCTTCTTCCATTCTCTTCTTATCCCTCTACCTTCGCACGATTCTCTTGTCGCGCTGCTACCTCTTCTGTTGAATAGCCATAGCTTCTTTTTCTACAAGTGGATCTACTCAAAACTTGTAGCTTTGCTCCTCCTCCATGCGGTCAACAATATTCCTCTTCCCTTTGTCATGCATAGGTATTCTTGGCTCTACTACCTCTGTTGTTGTTGCTACTACTGGTGTTCTCCGTGATGCTGCTTCATGCTACTATGCTAACCACTCTACAATGAAACCGACCTGTTCATTAGGTCTGGAGGAATGGTAGCAATACCTCCATAAGTATTCCTCAACCCAATGAAATGCCCCATGGATCGAATTGAATAGAACTCTCATGCAGTGATCCTTCACAATGCAATGTGGATCATTCGGGTTGAAGCTTTAGAGGTCGAATGGGTACTTCTTCATCTGTTCAGCTTCGACATCTGCTTGCTTGATGCTCTGGGTCTCATATGACCTAATCCGCAAATGAAGAGTGGTCCAAGGTGCCTTCTTATTTTGTTGTAGCCTAACTATCTATCATGATGAGATGTGATATGCTACTTCCTGCATGACAACCATGTCGAAAGAAAACTTTGGCAGAACATGCTGAGGCTTCTTCGCATTGAACACTCAAATGAATGGGCCAGGTGGTGAGGCATACCAATATGCAATTCCTAACAATGCCTTCATCGCTTTCTATGACATGCAAGGTGGATCTTGTTCAAATATCAAATTGTACACTCGAGTGACAAAATGGTCGGACAGTCGTATGATAACTCCTCTGAAGCTGCATTCACACATTAGCTTGCAATACATGTTCACAATAGTCTCTGCTAGTGACCATGTTCTCTCTAAGCCCGGGAACTCATGTTGAGCACAGACTGCATCTAGAATGTAGACGAAAATGTAAATCTCCACATGCATGCCTTCGGGTGATTATCAAGCCTTCGTGACTTACTCCTTCAGCTGATGAGCCAGTATGCCAAACCAATTGCATGTTCTTCCTTCCCTAGCCAGTTGGTCCAGTGCGAGCACCCAATTCCAAGGGAATGTCGCAGTGCTTGCTTGGCGACTCAGTCGACATGTGAATATGACCAAGTATTGATATACCTTCCTTAATATCTTCGTCTTATAGATCTGATTGGGTGTCATCCTGAAATGAGCTCACATATTTACCCAATCCTTTAGAATATCTCTACAGTGGCCTCTACTGTTAGGCAAGATGAATGGGGCAGTCATGAAAATCATGGGCTCGGTCATCTGATACATCTCATCATAATCTTGTGCCCAGAAGGTTTCAAGCTTCATCCCAATGACACTGCTCAAGGTCATCATCTCAGGGTCAGTGTGAGAGACGATCCAGTGAATCATGTCCATGCGTGGGAATGCAGGGTATCTGCATGAAATCTGGTACAAGCTGGACTGGTGAATGTTCGCGTACACCTGACATTCTTCAAGGTCTTCCCCAAAAGTACATGCGAGTGTTTCATTCACCTCTTGCCACTTTAGTTTGATGTCTTTGTCTACATACAACATCGTATCTTCATAGATCGATAAACCAGAGGACACCTACTTAGTTGCTATAGAATCAGTGTCCAGAGATCCTATTCTCTTGGAAGCCATTGAGATAGATGAACACCTAAAAGATCTAGAAACAAGTAGCACGCATTGTAAGAAACATGTCAATGAAAACAAAGCAAATCTGGGGAAGGACACAACACATACCTAGGAAATTGATGAGAAAGATTGCACAAATTTCACTGGGAGGCTGAGTGTCTGGCTACCACAACTGCGCAAAAGGTAGTCTGGGTTGTCTTGGAGGTTGCACTAGCTGCTGGATCTGCGAAATGTGCAATGCAGGTGGGTAGGTGGCTGCTGGGATTGTGCAATGCGCAATTCCAACTGGGAAGGACTATTGGCCTAGGGAGAGATTTGCACACTTTCTTGGGCCAAGCAACCACTTTCCTCTAGGAATGTGCAAAAAAATCCAGGAGGCTAGTGCTGGGCCAGAATGGAAAATCTGGAGAAGAAGGTAAGACTTCCTTCCCCATATTACACAATGCAGCCTTGGTGAAGGTAGAGCCCAAGCCAAGGTTGGCGCATCCTGCCGATGGAAAAATGAAAGCAAGTAAGTCGATGAAATGCATGGAAACATTAACTGATAGTAGAAGTGATAAAGAATGCATGAAAAACATGAGTGAAAGATTCAACAAATAGATCAACATGTATGTGGGTGAGGTCGTTTTCCAGTTAGGCGAACATTCGTGCAAATTTTTTACAAGCATGCAACAATATTGGGGTAGCGATGAAAACTAAAACAAAGCTAGGAAAAGCTAGAATACATGTAAACGACAACAAGCATTCAAAGGAATCAAGAAAACAACACTCATACAAGAAAATACACAAAAAGCGACAAAAATGATGAAAAAGAGATGTTGAGGCCACTTACCCATGAATAGTTGAGCCAGATGTGTCGAAGAGTCCTAGATATGTTGTGCGATGTTAGTGCTCCAAGATAGATGTGAATGAATGAGCTCTGATGCGTTGAATAAATAATTATTGTCTTTTGACGCACATGCCACAAATCTAGGAAAAAGCGACACTTGGAGGGAAAATTCTAAAACAACTTTTCATGTAACCCCAAGCTGCTAAAAATAGCTCCCTGAATCATGGGATTCCTTTTTCATGTTGTCTCTTGCTATTCTGGGAAGATCAAGTCATGCATGCATGCAAGTCAAGTTTCCTCGGTCCCGGGTGGAACTAGTCAACCAGACTGTCCATGCATGCGAGTGCTCAACTGGTTGGGAAAAATGCACATTCTTGGTTGGGAGTTGGACTGACTGCTTGGGAGGTTTGTGTAATTTCTGGGTAGAGCAACTAACTTCTGCCCAGATTTGTGCAAATCTTGGGTTGAAAAACCTGTTTCTAGGAAAATTTGCGCAAATCCTATTGGGAGGGCTAGCTGGCAGGATTGCGTAATTTTGGAGCCCAGCAGGCTGTCAGAGAGGATTGCACAATTCCTAGAGGGAAGGTTATTTTCCCTCTAGAAATGCATAATTTTCAAGGGGAAGTTGCTCAGCTTGCACCTAGACCAAGTCTGGGTAAGAAGCATGTGAGGGGAATGGATCAAGTGTGATCGAGAGGCTACCTTTGTGTGAGGAAAGCATTGAAGCTTGATTACTTGACAAATCAAGACAAAGTGTTGTGTAAGGTTGGTAGGGAGACTCCAAAATAGGCTAAGGAAAAATTTTGGAGGGTGGTTGTAGCCGCTACAAAACTTGGCGACACACTGGTAGAACTCTAGCTCTCTGCATAGACCTTGTTCATGAAAAGCAAGTCTAACACCTCCGAAAGTATTGCTCAGTTCTCAGCTCATCTTGGCTTCACACTAGCTTGATGTAAGATGTAGCATCTACAAGAATCTTTTTCGATTGACACAAATTCCAAGCCAAGGAAACACAACTATCTCGATTGGGGTTGACGGGTATATAGGTGCACAAGCAACATATTCGTTACAGTCTTAGTTTCATCTATGGTGTTGCTCCACTGCCAGTAGGCCTGAACAGTACCCTAGTGGAGTCACATAGGAACACAAGCATGGCTTAACTACTAGCGAGCCTGGTCAGTACCCCAATGGAGTTACTTGCATCACCTCCTTGCGCAGCAAGCCTTTCTCTTCTTTCACCTTATTTATTTTTTATTTTGAATATTTTTACTTTTCATTTTTTCATTTTTCTATGCATAACACTTATTTATCTCATAGGCGAAAGAGGGATCCCGACTTATTAAGAGCAGAAGAGGTTGTTCTAGCAGAGAAGTAGTTTTTTGAATTTTTGACATGCTTGTTAAGGTTTTCCCCCTCACCTTACTCTACTTGACTGAGTTGACAAGGGTTAACCAAAAAAAATCGACCAGAGAAGGTGACACTAGTTAGCATGGAAGCGTTGTGTTTGCACCAAGGTTCACTTTGAATAGTATGTATTTTCCTTCGACGTATCATGGAATAAGAGTAACAAGTTCATCATACAAAGGCAAGATGACAGATAACCAAGTAGCAATAGCTGTACAAGCCCTCTTTTACTTTTCCCAGCTCATTTCGTGAGTCACACATGGTTTCATGCAAACTAACCTATGAATGAAACAAGCGAACAAACTAACAACAAAAAAAAGAAAGAGCATAAGAAAAAGTGAAAGCAAAGAAAGTAAAAAAACAAGTAAGAAAAAAACAAGCAAACAAAGCATGTAAGCAAACAAGCATGCAAGAAAACAACTGAAAGAAAACACTACTCCTACTCCTACAATAACGGTGCATGGGCCTCATCACATGAAGTGATATTTCCAATGCAGCCATCAGTGCATTGGTAGACCCATGCGGGTGGAGGCTTGGTCTGCAAGTAACCCAGTTGTGCGAACCAACATATAAGAAATAAATAACAATAAAGACAGCCACACTTCGTGTTTCATTGTTCCCACAGGGCATAAGTGAGTGCATGTGCATGATAGACATTCTGTGGACTTATGATGGTGCCGCGTGACACTACATGCAACTTTGAAGCCAAAGCACACTCTTGACTGAGACATGCAAGAAAATGATGGAAACAAAGATAATTTGCATCACCCACGAGTGCTTGCAATGTAAGACTCCTATAATGCATGAGCAATGAGATCATGTCGTTCGAGTGGAGGAAGTGTGGTTTGCGTGTGAGATGGATCTTCAATGCATACAGATGAGCGATGGGGAGCCTTGGGTGATTGAATAGTTTCATGATTGGAAGTGTGACTAACCCCAAGAGAGTGAGGACCTAACATAACCTTCAGTTCGGGTTGAAGTGCCCCGACAGTCTTGGGTGCCTCAAATTCATCATTAGGTAGATCATCATACACCGGTGACTTCAAAAGATCAACTGTGATAAATTCATGACCATGATAAAAAGTGGAAGAAAATGGATCACGAACACAACGATCAGAAAAATCAATGAATTCTTTGGCATCCTGACCAGATGGATCAAACAGAGGGGTAGATGAAAAGAGAACAAACTCATCCTCTGTGTTTTCGGAAGAGACAGATGAAGGATCAAGTGGATTTTAGATGAGTAACTTATCCTCTCTATTGTTGAATGATGGACTAATGTCTAGTGAGTCTTGAGAGTGATCAACAATGGATACATCCGTAGATGAAGACACACATGAAAATCCATGGATGGAAAGTTCACCAAAGAGGTTAGGAAAGATCGGAGGGGGCTTAGAGAGAGGGGAGTCATCCTTCGCCGAGTGTTGATGTTCAAGCTCCCACTCATACTCTTCATGAATGACAACGCATGTTGGTTGTGCAACACCAACTCCGTCGATGGGTTGTTCCTAATTCACAACAAGTGAAGAGTTTGGAATGGATGAACACAAGCCAACATCATTCAGAGGAAAACCTAAGTGCGAAGATGGACGTCGAAGAAAAGAATGCAAATGGGAACTCAAAGGACTCACAACCAACTTTGTGTAAAAATTGAGAGGAGTGATGTTGGGAGAGTGTGAAGGATGAACAGGTGTACAAGAATGATCCTCAACATCACTAGGTGATGGTTGAATTGTTGAATGAGAGGGAGGCAACAGTCTGTTGAGACAATGCCTGCTCCCACATGAGATTGCATGGTTCCATCAACGAAGAAGGTTCAACGATGCTTGATCTCAAGATTTCTCTTTGGATGGGAAAATTTCTTAAGAAAATGCTCGAATTGGTCCCAGAGATAAGGAAACTTCACCTGGCTGGTCGAAGCTTGAAACTGCAAGTCATAGAAGCACTGCCAAAAATCAATAATGGATTCATGTAGAGCCCTCCGTTGCTGTAACATTTTTCGGTCAAGATGGTCTGGATCAAAATGATAGAATGTGTCTTCAATAAGATCACAGAAGTTCTCATATGAGTGTACAGTCTTAGCCAGTAGGCTGACCACCCAACTAAATGGATATTCACGAAGTGTGAATGCAAGCAGCAAATCAGATTGTTCATTAGTAAACACACCTTCCTAATGAATCATGGAAAGAAAGTTATGTAAGTGCTCAGGCTAGGCCACTTCACCTTCACCATCATACGTGTGAGTGGAAAAGAGATTGAAAAGTTGTCCTGAGATGGAGACATCTTCACGATTTGAAAAAAACCTAGGGGGAAGAAGAATGCAAGACTCCATGAAATATATGCAAACGTTAAAAACTAGATTAGAGGACACTGCTTGTCATCAAGCCCTCCTTCTACTGCCAGAAATATGGATGGTACTAGACCCACCAACATTTCAAGGAGATCTCCCCAGTAAGAAGTCCCAATTATACATCAGACCGTTTGGTGGCAGTCCTAACAGTGGGTCGTAACATAATTCCCTGACTGCGGTGTCACACAGAGGCAAGCAGAATAACTCTGTCAGTAGCAAGGGTGTGACTGATGTAGTGAGTCAAGGAAGGTGTATGAGACATTCCAACACTTCGAAAGGGGAAGGAGGTGAAGGTGAGTTCTAGGTTGAAAGGGATCAGTCCCAACTCGGCTAGGAACACATAACACAAAGGACATGCATTGTTTCGATGGAGAAATCCACTCGGATATGGCATTCACATCATACAAGGTAAGATAACATGTACAACACTCATGGATCAGTCTGAGACAAGTGTGACAGTTTTTATAGCAAGGTTCAAGTGAAAGGTTTGTCTGATGTTCGGTAGAGTAGTTGACACAGACGGTGACGATGTTAACAACATATGCAACACATTAACAACAAGATTCATATAATTTCATGTGAATCAGTTCATACACAAGTAGGTAAGTTAAACAACACATATCATTAAAGCAACCGGAGTAGGCCAACTACAAAAACAACATATGCATGAAAATATTTTGGCTCTTATTATATAAAGAAATTTAAGTCACAATCATACAATACAACCATATAAACCTACTAGCCCCAATAGTGGAATGTTACAGCCACATCTGCCTGCTCCTCCAAAGAGATGTACTAGCTCTATGCAGTGGAGAAGCCAAGGCGCATTAAAATATTTCCCATGCCTCCTTAAAAATAGTCTTAGTAGAAGCGTGGCTAACCAAAAGCCTCTAGAATGAGTTATGAGGGACTATTTAAATCAAAGGGTGGGGTGACCCTTGAAATTCCCCTTTGTGACCGTTCAACTACTGTCATGACTCTTCACCTACTCTATGACTGTTACATTCACTCTTAACACTTGACTTACACTTGAAATGACTCAACATTACAATGCACATGTACCCATGTGAACAATGGCTTGAACAAGCCAAACAAGACACTACACTAACTTAGACAACTATAGAAGTCACAGTACTCGACATCCTCATGCTGATCAACCATAACTTTTTGATGCCAAGATTGGTAGTCTCTGATAGTGTCTGTGTGTTTTGTTGGGACATCTGTTTGGAACTTGAACCTTACCTCCATGGCATCTAGGTACACTGCTCAGGTTCCTCTGTCCAACTTGAATTAAAGCATGTGCATCATTGTCCTCAATGTGGCCGAACCAGCAACATACTTGCACATTATGTCTACACTGATAGGCAAGTCTGGACTGGTGGCGATGCACATCAACTCTTTGATGTAAGAGTCAAGCTCCTATTGGACCTGCTTCATGGTCTTCTCTTGGGTGAGAGTCCCAAGGGATGGAATCACATGTGTGTGCACCACAAAATCCATGCTCCTGAATACTCGTGCATGGGAAGCCTATATGCTAGTGATGAGTTGTGGTAGGTCCTCATAGTTCTAGATCTGACTCTGGATACGTGCTTGAAGCTCAACTACATTGGCCCTCATCATCTTTGGCAAGTGAAGTGGGGCTCCCTTGTACTTCATCGTCCATGCTTGCATGTTGTCAATGATAGCATGTATGTTCTTCAAGATGCGTGCTCATCTTGCACATCGATGCTACCATCCGTGAAGATGAATGAATGCTTGGTGCACAATACCAAACCTGGAGTACAATGTTCACATGACTGTGTCGAAGGACAATACTTCATATAGTATTTCCTTCTTTAGTTTATGTCGGGCAAACATTGTCACCAAGTCTCTTCCTTGCTTGGCCACCTGTAGTTCCTTCGCCTTTCGCTCATTCTCAGCTATGAGGAAATGAACACTAAAGCTAGTGGCTTCAGCATACACTCTAGTTGGATCACCCAAAGTAGCTGGGTCTTGGTGCACATTAGCCACAATCACTTGTTCTTCAACTAGCGCAGGGGATGTTTTTTCCTTCGGAGTCGGTACTCTGTGAGACTGCCCAACTCTATGTTGAGATTCATCAAAGGAAATGTTGCACATCTCTTCTTCCAACTGACCAAGAAGGATCTCAATGCCTACTTGGTCATTCGAGACTTGCTCATCATCTGGATGCATTGAAGTAGGTGAGTCGACCTCTCTGTGGTGAGGCATGAGGTCAACGTCCTGTTCCAACTCCGGCTGCTCCATGTCTACATCCAATTGTTCAAGAGCTTGTTCTATCTCATGAGAAAATTCTTGCCTCTACGAGTGTTCAACCTGTTCACCTGATGCCATATTTTCAGAAGAATCAACTACTTGTATGGGCACTGCTTCATCTATTTGCATGTGATGCACCCACTACTGAATTTGTTGATGTTGTGCTTCCTTCTCCTATTGGCACAACTCTTGTTCTTTCCATAGTTTCTCCTTCAGCTCATGCAACTCCTTCTCAGCTTCTTACATTCTCTTCTTATCCCTCTACCTTCATGCAGTTGCCTCTTATGTTGAATATCCATAGCTTCTTTTTCTAGAAGTGGATCTTCTTGAAACTTGAAGCTTTTCTCCTCCTCCATGCAACCAACAATCTTCCTCTTCCCTTTCTCACACATAGGTATTCTTGGCTCTGCTACCCCTATTGTTGCCGCTACTACTCCTACTACTGGTGTTTGTTACACTCAAATTTGTCACCATGAATATCTGCAGTTAGTATGGCTCCATCAACAGTCATACTATCCTCCTTGGCAAGCCTTATACCTCTGCTCTCCATGTCAAACTTCAAGAAAGAGAGAAAGTCATTTAAAAATATGTTTATCTCTGGGTACGCAGGTTCTCTCTACCTTACCTGCGTGTACGCACTTCAAGTTCATAATACATGCATACTTGTACGCTCTGTATGTCAAGGGATGGGTGCGTACCCTTGTAAAGGTAAAAATGCGCGAGTTTCATCTTAAAAAAATTACTTGTGGTCATTTCTAGAGCATTCTAGAAGATTGTTTGATGTGTATTGAGCGCCTCCAGATGGTTCATGCATCCCTATGAAAGAGGAACTTATCCCATC
>APFE030310242.1:0-53594 GCA_000404065.3 Pinus taeda
CCCCCGCTGCGCAATCGGCGCAATGAAGGGGGGGCTCCGCCCCCCCTTTAACTCCCCGGTTCACTACGTAGGTTAGTCGTGGAAAGAATATAACACAACCCAAGAGGGTCTGCCAGTTTTTATCCGCATGCTTCTTCTTGCCTTAAAATACATAGAAGGCTCCATTTTCCGCTTCCCTTTTTGCTTTGGGGTTGTGCTCAGGGCAGTCAGCACCACTGCTACCTCCCTGGCCAAAATCTCAGGAGACTTCTCTTTTTTCTGCTCTGATTTTATGCTTCCTGTAGACGCTGGTTTCGGACTTCCTATAGAAGCTATTTCCAGACTTCCTGTAGAAGTTGTTTTCAGACTTCCTGTAGAAACTGTTTCGGCCTGTTTGGCTAGATGTGTCTTTTCTTTTGATTCTTGTTTGGTTGCCTTGGTTGTGATCTCCTTTGTTTGGGATTTTTCAGTCATCTCTGCTCTACTTTGCAATCGTTTCTCCTTGGGTGTTTGTGCCATTGGTCCTCCCACAGTTTTAGGTTCAGCAACTTGGCCTTTTCCTTGTTTCTCCTTCTACTCTTTCTATGGTGGTTTGTCCTGTGTTTATTTTCCACTAGCTTTCGCTCCGGCTTCAAGGTGTTTCCCTTTTTCATTGTTGGATGAGGTGAGTTCCTTGGCCAGGATTCAGATATCATCATCTCTGGACATGTTGCGGAAAATCTCCCAAGAGAGGGGGATAGTGTAGGTATGGAGGGCATCCTCTACCAAAAGCTTGATGAGCCCATGATGGGCTAGCTGATCTGGTGTCCCTTCATTCAATTTTGTGCCACATTCAATCAATGATTTCAAGAGAAAATAGGGGATGCTTAACTTCTGCTCTAAGGGTAAATCCAACCCATGTCTTAGTTCTTTCAGCAACCGGAAATGATAGCCATAAACAATAATGAACCACCCCTCACAGGTAATGTATTTCATAAATTGGAGACTGACTTCGCTCCATAGAGGATGTAAACTGGCCCTCCTTACCCCATTCTTGTCTTTTGCAAAACGTTCCTCTGGTAGGAAGAATTATTTATTGGCTTTTTGGCCTAATGCCCTTTCTTCTTTGCTCCAGGGTATCCCTAATGGCAAATCAATAACTCGACTAATGAGTGTAGGGGTAAGCTCTAAGGTCAACCCTCTGAAATTCACAGTGGTCAGTGTCTTTTATTTAGGTTGTAGGGACATTAGGAATTCCTCCGTTATTTCATCGTCATGTCCCTGAATTTTGTCACAAAAAGTCATCCAGTTGGCACGGGTGAAGAGGTCCACCACTGTGGGATGTTCACGCAATTTTCTGGAATCCGAGGGTTTGTTTCTGATAAACCCCCCTAGCATGGTGAGAGTGCTTTGTTTCAATGCTCTGAGCAGAAAGGCATTGGTGTTCTATGGTTTCCTCCTTTGAACTTCAAGACAGGCTCTCTCAGGTGTTTATAAATTAATTTGCACCAATTCTCGGTTCTAATGCTTTCGTTGCCCAAAACTCGGCTGTCCGTGTGTAACAGGGAGAATTAGGTTTCCACAAAGAGGACACAGAGCTTAATTTCCATCACCAGCATACATACAACCGTGTAAATTCAAATTTTTCACGCACAGGTTAGCCCTCACAGTGCTTTATCTTTTCTACAGGAAAAATCTTTTAACAGGAATCGTGGAAGGGAAATTTGACGTAGACCCGACTGAGAAATGTTGTGCGACAAAGGAAAACTGCTGGTTTTGACTCACAGGCAAACTTGTCTCTAATTCTCCTACTCTAGACAGTGCAATTCACCACCTTTTAAAATATACCATGCATGGGAGAGTGTTTTCGAGCCTACCTCCCTCAGAAATTCAAATTTGTCGAATAAAAGCCCAGGATTTTCTGTTCCGGAAGGCTATGCCGTACTTCCTATAGAAATTCTTCCTGTAGAATGCTTGCCAGCTTCTGTAGGATGTTCCTGCGCTTTTGAACGAGCTCGGGACGCGGGAGAACTTTGGAACAGGCTGAAAAGCTCAGTGGAGGACGACAGTTAACAGAGTGTGGAAGCGGAGGACGAGTACTTCGGCCAGGACGTTGCAAATGCAAATGATCAGCGGGTGTGTGAATCTTCAGCCAAACATTTTGAACTGCGGTGTAATTTGTGGTGAGGGGGTGAGGTGGTTGGACCAAACCATTAACCAATCTCATGGCCATCATTCTTTTGCATGTCTCTGACCGCCATTACCTCCCCTCTGCCATTAACTGTTGCCACCACTGTCAGTCCACCGATTTTCCCTGACTGGACACTCCACACGTGTCGGCTACACGGCTCGTTGGCGAGTTTGAATGTAACTGATCTTGTTCAGATCGCACGAAGCAGTGTAACTGGATGAGGGTGGCCAGTTGAATAGCCACCGAATTCGTTCAATCCAACCATTTTCACAGACATGCAATTTTTCAAAGTATAGTTCATGCAATTGACGAATAAGGTTAGACACTTACCTACGTGGCCATGGACACATTATGCAGAATTTGGTCTCAAAACCACTGCCTCGCTTGCTGCTGCTTCGTGCACGGGTGCTAGAGCCCATTCTTTCATTTGTTGAATCTGTATGCATGGCTTTGGAACCTGATATTTTAGTTGTAAACCCTACATGCATAGGTTCTGTCTGGTCTCACCTGTCAAAGAGGTGTTCACGTCCAAGATGAGCCTTTTTTCATGTTCCCTGTGTTGATTTCAACTGCCCTTGTTTCCATAGTATGTGCTCCAGAGGGATCAACTACTACAAGATTCCTGTAGGATGTCTTGTAGCTTCTTCTTCTCCTGGGATGCAGGCTAAACGAGCAGGGCCATATTGCGGACAAGGACTGGATGCGTTAATGAAGAGTCTAGATGGAGCTTGAACAGGTAGAGTGTGCAAGCCTTTGCTGCTTGATTTGTCACTTGGAAAAGTTTTTTCAATCTGAGGAAAACAGGGCTCTTTGTATGACTGTGCAGGAACACATAACCAGGTGGGTGTAATGGAGATGGGAAGAGATGGAACAGGGCGCCACATGGTGTTGGATTGGATAGAGGCGTGGCTGCAGGCTAACAAATTGATCCCAACCATCAGATTCCTTTTCAAAATTGAATTTGGCTTGTCCGATGGTTCCACAGGATGTTTCCTGTAGAAATTCATAACTTCCTGTAGAAATGCCTGGAACTTCCTGTAGAAAAGCCTGGAACTTCTGGTAGAAAGCCCATAACTTCCTGTAGAAAGCCCAATATTGACCAGAATGTGACTAAATCCTAGGAGAGGTGAGTGGCCATGGAGGGAGTGTCTGAAGGGATGTCCTGGAGCCTGGTATAGACTCCTGTCCTCATTTTGCGTGCCCCTCTTTTCCTGCAAAGTATTCACTGCAACCTGCAATTTTTCATAGAGATTAGTCCTGTTTTCTCTTTTCTTGTGTGTTTGTTTTTTTTCTTTTTTTCTCTTTTTTTTTTGATGATACAGTTAGGGTGCCTCAATGAGGTTTTCACCCTTGCTATCTATCCTGGGCGCCTCAAAGAGGTTTTCACCCAAGGATCTTTTTATTCCGTCTTTTTTATTTCTCTAGAGACTGCTGGGCGCCTCCATGAGGTTTTCACCCTCACTGTTTGCCCTGGGCGCCTCAGAGAGGTTTTCACCCAAGGATTTTATTTTTTTATTTATTTATGTGGTTTTTTTTGTTTTTTGTTTTGTTTTTGATGATCAAGGTGTAGGTGGAATAGAGGTAGAGCCCTGCTCCACTACCCGCACTGATTTTTCCATAGTTTCAACGAACTCCTCCCTCGAAAGAGGTTTCCTGTAGATTTTCAATCGGTGCCCATTAACGAGCATGGGGATGGCTTCTTCATCAATGGTCCTAATGAGGACTGAACCATTGTCATTACATTTCTCCACTGCATATGGTCCTAACCATCTTTTCCTCAGCTTCCCTTTGAAATCCTTGTATATTGAGTCATACAGCAGCGCCCAATCTCCTGGGTGGAATTTATTTTCATTAAGGTGTCGGTTATGCCATATCTTCCTCTGAAGTTGGACTACTTCTGAGTGGAGGAGGGCTTGCATTCTTTGTTCATCTAATCCATTCAGCTACAGTAATCTTTCACGTTGAGCATGGCTGAAATCTAGGTCCAGCTAAGCTGCCACCCTTAATGTGTTGTACTCGAACTCTATGGACAGTAAAGATTTCTTCTCGTAGACTAGCTCGTAAGGTGTGAAACTTCTTGTAGTTTTCCAAGTGGTTTTGTAGGCCCAGGTGGCCTCAACAAGGGGATCTGCCCAATCCTTTTTGTTGCTGCTCACCACCTTAGTCAAAATCTCTTCCAATGCTCTATTAGTGACTTCCACCTGCCCATTTGCTTATGGATGATACGGGGTGGAAGTTCTGTGCTTGATCTTGTGATGAGCGAGCAGGTCTTCAATTAAGTTAGAGGTGAACTGGCTTCCTTGATCGGTGACTAACTCCCTTAGGTAGCCAAACTTGTAGAAGATATTTTCCCTTAAAAACTCAGCCATTTTTTCTTCTGTCGCTGCCTTGATTGCCTTTGTTTCTGCCCACTTTGTCAGGTAGTCGGTGCACACAATGATGTAAGACTGTTGCTTTGAAGGAGGATTGATAGGACCCACAAAGTCCATGCCCCACTTCTCAAATGGCTCGAAGGTCACTTGAGGTTGGAGGGGCATTTCATCCCTTGGAGTCGGTTTCCCCATCCTCTGACATCGGTCACACTAGCTGATGTATCTTCTAACATCTTGATGAAGAGTAGGCCAATAGTAGTCTGCTTGTATAATTTTGAAGGCAGTCCTTTTTGCTGCAAAGTGGCCTCCACAGGGCCCATTGTGACAGGTTAGGAGGATGTCAAAGACTTCCTCTTCCCTAACATAATGCCTCAAGATCTGATCTAGGCAAAGTTTAAACAAGTTGCCCTCGATCTAAGTGAATGGAGCACTCTTCCTCACAATTTTTCTCTTTTCCTTTGAGGATGGATGCGGAGGGAATTGTGCTGAGACCAAGTAATTTGCTATATCAGCAAACCATGGAGAGAGTACTGAGATAGAAAACAGGTGTTCATTCGGCATTTGGTCATCCACTGTCCCTTCTTCACCTACAGGCAAATCCAATCTAGATAGGAAGTCAGCAACAACATTTTCCTTCCCTGGCTTGTAGTCAAATCAAATCGCTGCAGCAAAAGTAACCATCTAATAATATAAGCATTTACATTAGGCTTATTCATTAAATAGCTAATCGCAACATAATTAGTGTGTACAAATGTTTGATAACCAGTGATGTAGTGTCTAAACTTGTTCAGGGAATGGACTATGGCCAGGAACTCTTTCTCGGTTACAGTATAGTTCATATCTGCCTTGGATAGGTTTTTGCTGACAAAGTATATGGCATATGGTAGTTTCTCCTCAACTTGTCCTAAGGCTGCCCCTATGGCTTTGTTCGAGGCATCAATGTGGATGTGGAACGGTAGGGCCCAGTTTGGACCTCTCAAGATTGGGGCGGATACCAACTTAACTTTTAAGTCAACCAGGGCCCCTTGGTAGTCATCAGTCCATTTAAACTCAACATCTTTCCCTAAGAGGCTAAACAATGGCAACGCTAGCTTACTGAAATCTTTGATGAATCTTCTATAGTATCCTGGCAAGCCTAGAAAACTCTGAACATCTCTAACCTTTTGAGGAGGTGGAACCTTTTGGATGATAAGGATCTTGTTAGGATCCACTTGTAATCCTTGCTGAGAAATGGTATGACCTAGCATAGTCCCTTCAGTCATCAGGAATTCACATTTTTCAGGACTGAGGGACAGGTTCATCTCAATACACTTGGCTAAAACTTTTCCTAGGTTAGTCGATGCTTCTTGGAAGTTGGACCCATAAGAAGAGAAGTCATCCATATAGATTTCCATTGAATCGTGAACCAGTTCAGTAAATATGCTCAATACAGCCCTCTGGAAAGTGGCAGGAGCTTTGCATAACCTAAAGGGAAGGACCCGGTAGGCAAAGGTACCCCATGGACAAGTGAAGGTGGTTTTATCTTGGTCTTCTAGGCTGATTTGGATCTGATTACACCCGCTAAACCCATCTAGGAAAGAAAAGAACTTCTTCCCTACTAGTCCATCCAACACTTGATCTATGAAAAGCAAAGGGAAATGGTCCTTCTTGGTGGCTTTGTTAAGTTCTCGGTAATCTACACAGATTCTCAACTTTCCATTTTTCTTGGGCACAAACACTAGAGGTGAGACCCACTCACTATCAGAGATAGGGTAGATAAATCCTGCATCCAACAATTTTTGCAATTCTTCCTTGATGATGTCTTTAAGGGCTGGATTCATTCTCCTCTGAGGCTGTCTGATTGGTTTACAATCCTCTTTAATGTAGATGTGATGGGTACAGACCGAAGGGTGGACTTCTTTCATCTCCTTATAGCTCCAAGAGAAAGCATCCAAATGGTTGTTCAATAAGTTACACAGCTCCTTCTCTTGGGAGGGAGATAAGGAGGAGCTGATCTTTAAGGTTATTTTAGGGCCAAATTCCACATTCTTAACTCTAGGAGAGGTTGGATCAGTCACACAGAGGTCCACTAAAGCACTGGCTTGGGTATCTTCCACCAACTCTTCTAATGACAATGCACTAGGAGGTGGATTTTGAATCAAATTCTCAATCAAGTCGTCCTTAGTTTGAGGGCCTCCCCTGGTGGCTTCTACCGTACACAAAGGTGCAGAGTAGACCTCATCCTCATCTCCCTCTTCCAACCAGAGTGGTAAGTGATGTTCTAGCAGAGGTTGGGCAGGCAGATAGAGGACTCGCTGCTTGGACATAGGCCCATTCTTGATGGTCATGCTTCCTGCTCGACAACTGATATAAGCATCCGCAGTAGCTAGCCAAGGCCTTTCCAAGATGAGGGGGTATCCAATGAGTTTTTCCTTTGGCCGAAGGACCAAGAAGTCCGCAGGGTACTCCCAAGAGTCAATGGAGACCAAGACATATTCCACCAATCCCTTCGGGAGTCACGGTGGAGCAGTCTGCTAACTGCAGTACTGTCGAGGTCTTCCTTAAGGAACTCTGAAGGTTGAGTTTAAACATAGTGTCCCTAGTCATCACATTAATGGTATCCCCTAGATCAATCAAGGTGTGGGGGATTATGGTGCCATTGATGTGGACATCAACTACAGGACTCCCAGGGTCCAAATATTTTGGACAGATTACTTGCCCCAACATTAGATCAGACAGTTGTCCTATGACATTGATAGTCTGGGCATCTCTTTTGCGCCTGCCTGGGTCCCTAAAACACTTCTCCTTGATCAATTTTTTGTATATTGGTACATATTTTATGGCCTAGAGAAGGGGTATTTTCACACACAACTGCTTAACTTCTCCCAGAAGTTCAGTCTCCTCTGGGTCTAGTTGCGTGGTTACTGTTAGTTGCTTAGGAAAGGGTGGAATGGCTTTGGGTTCACTTTCGTGTTTTTCTTCCTCATCCTCCGGGGGAGGAAGTTGGCGATCTAGAAAGACCTTCCTAGATCACAGGTTGATCTCTTGGATCTCCACAACATAGGTAGGACATGTTGTCTCCCCAGTGTATACCTGCTGGGCCTGTCTGTTGTTGGGGTTTAGGTTCTGTTGGGCAAGCATCTGGGGTTTTCTTAGAGGAGCAGGAGGTAATGGTTGTGGTTGAGTAGGTGATGGAGGAAAAATGGCAGGAAGAGAGTTGTATTGGGGCCTCCACCCCTGCTAAGGTGCATTCCACTGAGGCTGTGGCTGGACAGGTGAGGGAAACGAATGAGCAGTAGGTTGAGTATGGTATGGAGATGGATAAGACCATGGAGGAGGTGTGGACTAGGAAGGATGAGCAGGGGGATTCCAAGAAGGTATTTGAGCGGATTGGTTGGGGCTATAATAAGCCTGAGATGTCCTTGGCATCCCCTGCTGGTAAGGTCTGGGCCCATGTAGCCTCCTTTGGTTGAGGAAGTAGAGAGGTTCAGTGGTTGCCTCAGTCCCCTGGTACATGGCTTTAAATCCGAGCAAGGTTAGGCATTGGTTTGTGAGGTGGTCTTCCTCACAAATGAAGCATACCTCTACTGAGTGCAATGGACACTCATTCTTAGGGTGCTTCCTCGTACATCTGGGATAGAAAATGGCCAAAGCCCTCTCAGCTTCCTCTTTCTTTTGTTGGATTTAGAAAGTATCAAGTTGCATGGTAATGGTCTGTCTCATCTCACTTTTGAGGTCTTCCATCTGATTAGCAAACTCATGCTTGGAGAAGGTGGTACTAGCTGAAAGTGGATTCCCCCTACCTCTTTTCCGGGCTGCCTTAGAATGGTTTATAAACACAATCTTTATGTCCTCATAAGGTAGTTGGTAGATGTCCCCTCCAGCTAGTAAATGAAGGGTATTTAGAAGGTCTTTAGGGACTCCTCGGAGCAGAGCCAGCTTCGGAGATTCAGGGTCAAGTGCGCACCTGGCCCGTTTATAACTAAGTTGGAACCTTTCCTCCTAGTCTTCTAAAGATTCATCATTGCCCATGGTCATTCGAAAGATATCTCCCTTTGTTTCCTTTGACCTACAATGGTCCCGGTATTTGTTGTTAAAGACTTGCTACATCTGAGCCCAAGTAGTGACACTTTTTCCAGGTAACCCCATGAACCAATGTAGTGTTGCATCCTTGAGGGTAGAAGGAAAGAGTTTCAGCATTTGCTCGTCTTTGGAAGAGTCATAAGTTCGACAAAGGACAACAAACTCCAACAGGAAGGTATCAGGGCCTTCAGTGGTCAATCCATGGAAATGAGGTAAGGCTGAGGGACTTATGTTATTCATTTTCATATCCCCATTGGTCTTTCAGATGGGAAATGCACCTTCAATTTTCTCATTATCTCCTATACCGTTTCTGTGTTTAGCCATGGTCTCGAGAGGGATGTTCTCTTGCTCTTCTTCTGTCCCCTGATCTTCGTATATCTCAGGAGGTTCACCTATAGGTTCTTTTAGATCATGACCACCAAAGAAGAGAAAAGGGTGACTCAATGATGTGGTGGGGGTGTTGGGTAAGAATTTTCCGGTATTGTCTCTGTTCCTACGAGGCATGAAATGAAAGATTTTTTTGCTTTTTGTTTTTCTTTTTTCTGCTTGTACCTACAAAACGGAAAGAGATTGAATTGCAACTAACTAGAATCTATCTTGCTGAAATGAAAATGCGGAATTGAAATGAAAGCAGGAAAGGACTAATCTATTTTGCTGAAAGGAAATTGCAGGAATGAAATGCTAGGCTACGCTTGCAGAATTGAAATGCTAATCTACGCTTGTAGAATTGAAATGCTAGTCTAGGAAAGCAGGAAATGTCTAGTCTACTTTTGAGGAAATGAAATTGTAGAATGGAAATGAAATAAACTACTTGGCAGAAGGTTGTAGTAGAAAATAGAAGAAAAACAACAATCATAAAACTCTGATGCTTCCCCGGCAACAACGCCAAAAAGAATGGTGGGCTTCAGTATTGCAGCAATAATGCTGGGACTCCTGGGACTCCCTTCTTTACTTTTATCAACTCGGTAGTTCGTAACAAACTTGGAAGTGATGGTGAGGTATGCACAAGTACTAGCTCTTGCTGCAACTGTCACTTGGTTAGTTGGCACAAGTCCGCTAGGGGCTTAAGCCAACTTATATGAGGTCTGAGAAGAAGCTTTTTAACTGATAGATGAAAGCTAACTCAAGGGAAGCTAATCTACTTGCAAAAAGAAATGGAAAAGCTGAAAGGAAATGCAAACCCTAGCAAACGCTAATTTTACTAGCTAGCCCAACTGATGTGAAAAAGAGGATGCAAGCTACTGAAAGAGGTGCCATTACTTCTAGGAAGATAAAATACATGTGTCTATGCTACTTCTATCTGAAGAAAACATCTTTTTGTATTTTTGAATAAGTTGTCAGAATTGTCATGCATATGCTTTCACTGTTTTTGGTTGTGCAGAGGTGGATCGGTGAGAGGAAATGCTTGCAAGAGGTTGGGAAGGTTCAGAGAGGGCCTAAGGGGTCCTTAGCACCCTTCCAGAGAGTTTCACAAAGTTTGGCTTTCAAGAAACTGCTTTCATGAGCTTCTACAGGAAGTCTGCAGGGGTTCTATAAGATGTTCTAGAATTTCTACAGGATGTTTGTAATTTTCTATAGGATGTTCAAAAATGGGATTTTGGAGAATGGATGGAGGAAAAAAGATGAAGGAGTGGGTATGGAGGTGAGATAAGGTTGTGAGGAGGTCCAGGACTTGGGGAATGGAGCTAAGAAGTGGCGAGGATGGTTGGATTTGTTCAAGGAGAGGTAGAGCAATATTGCACAACCATATGGGAATTTAGGGCAGAGTGAGCAAATGGAAAACGTGAGGCAAGAATCCAGGTTGGAGGATGAAGCAGGTAGGATTGGTGGAGTGTGGGCAGATAAAGAAGGATAACAGGTGCTCTGCAAGTTGTTTTTCAAACGAAACAAACAAGGACTTGGAAAATCAAAGACCTAGTTACGTTAGTCTATTATGACCTAGATAACAACAAAGAAATGGAACAAAAGTTTATTTGCAATGAAACCAGGTGAAATAACTATGCAACTAAGCAATCATAACCCTCAGCATGCAACCAAAACTGATATCAAGTTCAACAACTAAAAATCTAACACTACTAATTGCATGGTGAAGCAAAGACAGTGTTTTTGTTGGCAGCAATGTCACCTTTATCCCAGCTCATGATCCCACTGAGGGAGAGGTGAGATCAGAGGTGCTTGATGGCCTTTTTCTAAATTTCTTCCCTGTTATTAATCTATCAACTAAATCTAAACATGAAAAGCCTATCTAATCATCAACCATGACCTATGTAACCAGAAAGATGTTAATCTACTTAACAGAAATTATTTTGCAAAGACATATAAAGCAAATAACAGTGCATGAAGGAAGCCTTGGCACTCGGGTTGGGCCCAACCCCAAGAGATGCAGGCTCCTAAAGAAACTCAGAACTGATGCCAAATAAAGTTGCTTTCCATTACTCAAAAGTAGCCATGTTCATAAGAAAGTTATACAACAGCAGCTACGAAAATGAGCTGAGAAAATAGCAGCACTCTAGTGCAAAATAACAACAGTCCAAAAAGTAACCTACAAAGGCTGAAAGCCTTCCTATTTATGCACTACGAGGGGCCTCAGCAGCTCTCCTTAACTCAAGGGGCTTGGCTGTTCCAACTGCTAGTAAACAGTCACTTTTCACCAAGCTGCTCGGCTGCCTTTAGGATTCGTTTTGGTGGCCTGCTGAGCTCCGTGTTGAGGGTGGAGATTTCGAGGAAGGGACATTTAATGCAAGAAACATCCTTCCTATGAATTCTCCCCCTTGTTCCTTCATGCTTGGCTGTCTTTAGGCTCATAATTTCTTGTCTTTGTTCCAAAATTTGTCCAAAAAACCTGAAATAACCATGTATTAGCCTTCTTGGTAAAGTGACCACCGTCATTCATTCAACTAACATAAACATACTCAAAAAGCATGCAGAAACTATGAAAAATGGTGGATTGATTAAGAACAATTAGGAAAAATGATCCCAATAAGTTACCCAATTTGGGGTTCATCAGGCTCTTCATAGACAATTTCTGGATCGTTGGGAGGTAAAGAAAAATCCATTCAAAATTCTTTCTGAGTATGAAAACATAAAGAGGATTGTTGGTGAAAGTGTCCAGGATTACTGTGTAAGATTCAATACTATTAATAATGCTATTCCAGTTGATATCAAGCCACCGATGGGGCTGGATTTGATAAAAGTTCCCGATGGCTTTGATCCTGACATGGCATATCAATTGAGAGAAAGAGACCCCGCTACATTGTAGGATATGCAAAAAATTATAGTGAGTGTGGAGGCAAATCTGCTAGCTAAAAGAGCTAGGACAAAGACCGAGAAGAAGGTGACCATAAAGGAAGAAGCTTATTCCTCAAATCTTTTGCTTCATAAAATTGAAAAGATGTTTGATAGATTAAGCATTGCAGATAATCTTGAGACACAGATCATAAATCCAAATTTCCATGGTCAGCGACAGCCACAGTGCAGAATTAAATAGCGGGAGAAAAGAGCGCAAGACCAAATATCACAACAGCAAGTCAAAACACCATTACAACAGAACTATGTGCATGGCCCGGAATCAGATGATGATGAGAATCCAATAGGAGAGGAGAATCACTTTTTTACACGAGATGGTTTGCCGATTTATATCACAAAGGATGAAGAATATTCAGAAAGCCCGGTTGTACATACAGATGAGGATTTTATACTAGCAAATAAAACAGTCTTAGAAGAAGAATTAGATGAATATTAGAGGGGATATATCAATGCTCTCACAGTGCAACAAAGACAATATTCACTCAGGAGCAGAGATGTACCAATTAATCCAATTCAAAAGTGGAAGGAAGCATCACCACCAAAGAATGATTTTCCAAATGTTCAGAAAAAAATAAAGGAGCCAGTAGATCCTACTTCCAAAAAAGTACAATCAGCAAATGAGAAGTCAAATCAGCCAAGTGCAGCGAAGGAAAAGTTTGAAAAGAAGGATGCTCTGGTCAAAGAGGTAGAGAAAACTACAACCTTTAGCTTAGAGAATGAGATTTCTAAGTTAAAAGTGTCGATACCTTTGACTGAATTAATGAAGAATAGCAGTTATAAGAGTCAACTGTCAAAGATTTTGAATGTAGATCCCCTGTCTGATATGGTTAATGTGGAAGATGACCAACCCGAGCTTATTTTTGGTCCGGAATTAGAAGGCCAATCTGAGGATAGTGATGTAGCCCCCATTTTACATCAGCCTTAGATTGCATGATTTTGTCTTGCACAATGCCATGTTTGATTCAGGAGCATCTCACAACCTGATGCCAAAGGAAATTATGGAAAAATTGGGTTTGGACATCACTCGCAAGTATCATGATCTTTATTTCTTTGATTTTGGTAGGGTCAAATGTATTGGTCTCATTAAGGATTTGGTTGTGACTTTAGATTAGATTCTAGCAAAGAATATTCTCATGGATGTAGTTGTGGTCGATATTCCCCCTAGATTTGGCATGCTTTTATCTAGGTCGTGGGGTGCAAAACTCAAAGGGACATTGCAATTAGATTTCTCATATGCCACTATTCCCGTATTTGGTCAGTTGAGAAAATTATATAGGGAGAAAAAGATGAATTATATGATCACAAGCCAAGGAGAAACCTTTGAATCATTTGATTAATTATGTACATACAGACTTAGAATCTTTTGTTCTTTACTATGACAGTGGTTTTAATGATGTAAATAGTCAACTAGTTGAACTTGAAGATAATCCAGAGATAACAAAAAATTTTAGGGCAGTACTTGATCAAGAGAGACAAAGGTTTGAAAGTACCACTGAATAGTCTACATTCCACCATCAATAGAAAATTGATAGACAACAGCCAAAGGTAGAAGAGTAGGAAGAATTCCAACACTTGGAGGAAGAAGATGGTTTGTGGAGTATGGATTTTGATGGAGCAATAGGTAAGGATGGTGCAGAAATTGGTATTTGGATACACAACCCTGTTTTCCTACCAAATAAAGTCCCAAGTAATGTAAGAGTTTGTTCATATAAATTGGTTTTTGATTGTTCCAATAATGAAGCCGAATATGAGGCGCTGATTGCAGGCTTGAAAATCCTCAAGAAGTTTAATGCAAAGAGAATTTCAGTTTATGGCAACTCCGAATTAGTAATCAAACAAGTTAAGGGTGAATACCAAGCCAAACATCCTCGAATGCGGGCATACTGTAATGCGGTTCTAGATATTTTGATGTTGTTTCGAGATTATACTTTGACATGTGTCCCTCATGCACAAAATGTTATTGCAGATTCCCTTGCTACAACTGCAAGTAACTTAAAGATCCCAATGAATTCAAACAATAAGTTTGAAATTCATGTGAAGCATCACCCAACTATCCCTGATAATCTAAGATATTGGCAGGTGTTTCAAGATGACAAAGAGATTGAAAATTTTCTGCAAAATGAAGGCAAATATAAAGACACTTCTATAGACGGTGAGCAAGATGATGGTGAACCAGAAATGGAGGTAAATCAGATGGAAGTCTTACAATTGAAGGACAATGTCATCCCTAAAGGCCTTACACCTTTAGAGGAATTATTTGATCAAGATGATGTAGTTTGGAAACCAAGCTTAGTGCCAACCGAGAAGGGAGTTGAAGATGTGAATATCGGAACAACAAAAAATCCAAAGATGGTGAAGTTGTCCAAGGCATTACCTCCTCAGGTAAAAGCTAAATACATTACTTTATTGTCTTCATTTCTGATTTATTTGCATGGGACTATACAGATTTGAAGGAGTATGACAAAAGTATAATTCAGCACATTATTCCAATTAAGCAAAATCAGAAGCCATTTCTCTAAAAGTTGAGAAGGATAAACCTGAAGTGGCTGCCATCAATAGAGAAATAGGTGAACTGATTGTACAAGGATGGTATAATCATTCCAATACATTTTCAGATTGCATCTTCAATTTGGTACCCATGCGGAAGAAGACAAGTGAGATTAGATTATGCATAGATTTCAGAAATTTGAATAAGGTGTCACTGAAAGATAATTATCTGTTGCTGAAAATGGACCTCATACTCCAAAAAGTAGTTGGGGCATCTCGTATGTCATTGCTTGATAGGTATTCTAGCTTCAATCAAATTTTGGTTCATGAAGATGACAGGGACAAGAAAACATTCACTACTCCTTGGAGGACATTCCACTATGCCAAAATGCCGTTCGGTTTAAATAATGTTGGAGCAACATTCCAGCGAGCCATGGAAATTACCTTCGCAAATGAAAAATATGTGTTTTTAGTGGTGTATCTTGAATATTTGACTGTCTTTTCAAATTCAGATGAGGAGCATCTTTACCATCTAAAAATTGTTTTTCAGCGTTGTAGAAAATATGGAATATCACTCAATCCCAAAAAGAGCTTGTTTGCCATGGACAAGGGGAAGCTTCTCGGTCACATAATATCAAAAGAAGGCATCTGCATCGATCCTGCTCGAGTGGAAGCTATTCAGAAAATTGATTTTACTCATAGTAAAAAAGAGATCCAAGAATTTAACGGTAAGATGAGATTTTTACATCGTTTTGTGCCAAATCTAGCTGAACACTTGAGGGAAATTACAAATATGTTGAAGAAGGATAGTGTGGTCAAATGGACCAAAGAAGCCATGAAGTCTTTCAACTTGGTAAAGTTAGCTTTTTTTTCGGCTCCGATTTTAATCATCCCAGATTATTCACAAGATTTCATATTATTTTCATTCGCTTCTGAACATACTATGGCAACAGTTCTAATGTAGAAAAGAGATCAGCTTGAAAAGCCAATTGCCTTTTTCAGCCGGACAATAAGAGATGTAGCCTTAAAATATAACATTATTGAGAAGCAAGCTCTTGCCTTGGTGAAAGCTTTGAAATATTTCTGGGTATATATTCTGCACTCTCATATTCTTGCTTACGTCCCTAACGCAACCGTCAAAGCTGTTTTGGTACAAACAGATCCAGAAGGGAGGTGAGGCAAATGGATCGCAACATTGCTAGAATATGACTTGGAGATAAAGCCCACAAAGCTAATCAAGGGGCAGGGTCTAGAAAAGTTGATGGCAGAGTCTAATTTAGATGCATTGGACATAAACCTGATTGTTGCCATGTATGAAGAAGATGAAGATAGTTTGCTGATTCATGTATCTGAGATTTTTCTCCATTCTCCTTGGTATTCAGATATTGTATATGTGCTTCAACACCTTTCACTGCCACTGAGAATGGCTAAAAATAAAGGTGGAACTCTAAAACTGAAGGCTGCTAGATTTTATATTTTGAACAATGCACTTTATTGGAAAGGTCCCAGAGGCATTTTGTTGAATTGTCTGGTTGAAGAGGAAGAAAAAAATGTCATGAATGATTTTCATATGGGAGACTGTGGAGGTCACTTATTTTAAAAGATGACAGCTAACAAAATTTTGAGAGCATGGTACTGTTGGCCTACCCTCTTTGCTGATGTTTATAAAACTGTCACAAGTTGTCATGAATGCCAGATTTTTTAGGGAAAGAGAAAGTTGCAGCCTCTACCTCTCAAACCAGTCGAAGTTAGTGCTCCGTTTCAGCAATGGGGCCTAGATTTTATTGGAGAGATTCATCCCACATCTTCAGCTCAACACAAGTGGATCTTAATAGCGACAGATTATTTTACAAAATGGATTGAGGCGATCCCCACTCGGTAGGCTACAAACTCGGTAATAATTCAGTTTCTCGAAAATAATATTTTGTCACGTTTTGGCTGTCCAAACACGCTGATTATAGATAATTCAGCAACTTTCAAGTCCAAAAATATGATTAACTTTTGTAGCAAATACAAAATTACCTTGGGACATTCTACTGCATATTATCTGCAAGGTAACGGATTGGCCGAATCTTCAAACAAATCCTTGGTCAACATCATTAAAAAGTTGTTGGAAACCAATAAGAAAAGTTGGCATAAAAAATTGGTTAATGCACTATGGGCGAATAGAGTAAGTCAAAAGAATTCAATCGGCATGTCTCCGTTCGAGATTGTATATGGTATTGACATGGTGTTCCCGACATCTCTCGCAGTCCTGATTGTTAAACTTTTGCAGGAAGCTGGCAGCGAGGAAGATCATTTTCAGCAGAGAATAAGCCAAATGATCCATTTACAATAGACTAGAGAAGAAGTTTTTTAGAATACCTTCAGGCTGTAAGAGAGAATTAAGAAGATTTATGATCGAAAGGCAAAGGCAGACAAATTTCAGATTGAAGACATAGTGCTAAAGTGGGATGCTAGAAACAAGGATAAAGGCAAGAACAACAAGTTCGAGAACCTGTGGAAGGGACCGTATAGAATTGCTGCATATCGAGGTCAAAATGATTTTCTACTCAAAGAAATGAATGGGGAAGATTGTCCAGGAGGGCCGATCAATAGTCAGCTTTTGAAACGGTATTATCTTTGAGAAGTTTTCTGCTATCACATTTTGTTGTTGTACATACCATTTTATTTCTTTCATTGTAAAGTTTGTACTGTCATCATTCATTCAGTTTGGGGCTCAAAGTGAAGGCTATAAAGCTGAATGTTTGGCTTCAGTCTTTGGATATTTAGTGTCATTTGTTCGAGTCATTATTGAGTCAGTTTTGAGTCAAGATATTTGTTTTAGTTTTCTGAAGTTATTGACTCCATTGCCCAATGGATGAAGGCACCTCTCTGTTTTTCCAGAGATCTATGGTTCTTGGCACCTTTTAGAAGCTACCATCCCCATTGGAGCCAATGTTAGTGTCAGTATCTTCATCCCTCCATCAGTGATCAAATTTCTCTTTTCGCATGCATACTAGGTGTCCCATCTGATCAGTTGCATTCCATTAGATCATGGATCAACTGATGGTAGTGGTTCATTGTCAATTTCCCTCATGGCATTTACCTGCTGGCCTGTTTTCATATGTTTAGCTCATTTATTGTCATTTTGTTTCATTTCATTTACCAAAATCAATGTTAGTATTTTTAGTTTCACTAGGTCTAGGGTTTGCCACCATGGTCATTCAAAACTCAATAAAAAGTTAGCAGGAATATGAGGAGGTTTTATAAGTTCATAAGATTATAAAGTTACTGATGATATGCTCAATAAATGGTTTTTACCTCAAAAATCTGTTTTGAGGTGAAAACATAGTTTTTTATTTCTATGTACAAATTTTATGTAATTTAAAGTGTTTTCCATATGTAATAAGTTCCAGCTGCTACCCTTGGTCACCTTGCCAACTCCAGCCACTGCAAAATGAAACAAAAACATCATTGCATTAGTTCATCAAGTGATCAAGAAAAGTCAATTCAAACGAAAATAGAGTGTATGAGCAAAAGTGACTTTGACATTATAAAAGTGGGTTTGAAATAAGGAAAAATCAAAAGGCCTCCATATATAAAGTGCAAACATGTTAGTTATCTATTTCATTATGCAAGACATCCTTGAGGAGGTAGATATATTAGTTAGAGTTGGTTTAAGGATGAATGAATCAGTTTCCATAGTTTTAGAGGCAAGTTGTTCCACTGCCTATTTTTCAGTTCCTAGTTTAGATATTGTTGAAATAGTTCCTTGAGTCATGGATTAGACCCCTGATGGCTAGCATAGGTGGTTTGATGCCTATATCTTGTACTTTCTGAGTCATTTGTCAAGGTTAGAATCTTGTGGATGCATTGAGCTATTTTGTACATCACTTCTACAATTTGGCAAGGAAACGAACCAGCGTTTTGCAGCATTTTGTGGGATTCTTGTGGTAATGTGAATTAGCATTGTTTTCTCCTCTGTTATTTAGTTTATATTATGTGTATATGTGTCATCATCTATCTTATTCTGCATAACTAAATGAATCAAGATTTAAAGGGTGGAACCATTGATATTTAGTGCTCTGCCTTGGGGTTTTATTTAGTTCTAAATGTTTTCTATTGTTTGAAGAGAACTCATGAAACTTGCATTCCCTTTCTAGCTCCTCACTATTCTTTAGACTCACCATCACATTCATTTCAAAGTGCTAAAACACTTGCCTACCTCGCACCACAGAAACCTCTGCAAATCTGAGTTGATTTCCCAGACTCAAAGCTGCCTTCCTCATCTGATCTAGCAACCAACCACTAAAATCAATCAAATTCCTCTGAGCATATACCTAGCCTAAAATTAGTATTCATATCAGTCATCTCAAGCTTTAGTTGCCATATTTTCTTTGATATTTTGATAAGGAGCTCAGGACCAAGTGTCGTAAAATGGTCAAAAATGAAAGTTCTCAGAACTGGTTTGAACTTGAATCATCAGATAGAACTCGTCTTCATGATTCTGGTGCCATGAACGGTTCGGAAAACAGTGACCGTATGAGAAAGTTATGCCAAAAAGAAAAATTGCCCAATAACATCAAAATTTTGAATTTTTTTCAAAAAAATTTAAAATAGAATATTCCATAAAATATTTTTTGGAATATTTCATTTTGGGCAACGAATGGAAAGCTGCCATGTGGCAGGCCCGGAGGTAGTAACGTGGCCTGGGTGACATCATCATAATGGGTTCATATGTTTAAAATTTTGGCAGTTGGGCGTTTTGAACACAAGACCTCCAAATTACAAGCCCAATGTTTTACCAACGAACCCTGAAGGCAAAACTTGAAACAAATTCAGACCAAACATTATTTAAATGTTAAAATGGTTTTGGGCGGGAAATGAAGGGGGCCAGCCCCCCCATACCATGTTACCAGCGCAAGAACCTTGGACATAAACTCTAACCTCCAGCACATAATGTTTAATGTTATGTAAACGTGTTCACATTAATGTTTACTCCAGGGGTTAACGTTCAGTTCAACGGTCAGTCAAAATAGTTTCGCATGGAATCCCATGCAAACAGCCAACCCAAAATTTGTGGTCACATGCCCATGCAACAACAGTTAAGGAGTAGTTAGACTGGCGAGAATATTCGTGGAAAGCCAAATTTGGGCAGTCCCGCCATAATTGGAGGAGCTAACTGAACTTCCACTATAGTTAGCTGGAGTGATTCTAGGCCAAACTAGAGGAAATCTTCAATGAGCCATAACTTTGGCTAGGAAAGTCCTTTCTGGACGAATTTGTTTTTGATTTTGGGTCTCTTCGACCTTCTGAAGCCATTGGCATAGATTTCATAGCCATCTGAGGTCATTTGCATGTGGTTTTTCTTCGTGGAAGTTCAAGGAGCCACTAGGGCCATATCAGTTTGGGGGCTGCATTAGGATGTGTGCAGCCATTGAATGTGGAACGAAGGTTATTTCTGAATTTTTTTCAGAATTTTGAATCCATTTCTACAGCTTGTTTTGCCTGTTGAGGCATTCTTCTCACTGTTTAGCTTCAGTGAAGCTTTCACGGCCACTAGGGCCATTTCAGTGATTGAGTTGTGTTGGGCTAGGTTCATCTATTTGAGGTGAAAAAAAAGCCTATTTCTGCTGTAAAGAACCTTCTGAATCCAATGAAGGTGTTTTCAGAATCATTTGGAGACTTCTAAAGGCCAAGATGCTGAAGAGAAGTTTCAGGCAGCCCAGAGCCATCCGTGGGAGAAGGCCTAGATTGGGGATGCAGTGCTCATTTTGAGCAAATGAATAGTCATTTTTTTATGTTAGATATGTGCTGGAGACAGGAGTAGAGTTTTCAGAGACATTTGAAGCATTCTGAAGGATTTTGTGCCATTAAAAAGCTCAGGGAAGCTTAGTGCACTTACTGAAGGAATCAAGTCCAAGGGAGCCTAGATCTGCCTGCAAAAAGTGGAAAGCCATGACAGGGATGTATATGGTTTTTCTAAACCCGTAGGTTCAATTAGTAACCTTTTGGAGTTGAGTGTGGAACTTGTAAAAGAATTCAAGCCATAATCCCAAAGAGCCAAGTCTAGTTGACTAGAGCTCACAGGAGACGTAGCCCACGAGATTGGGGTGAACTCCTTATTAAATTTGCTGTTATGTGTGACTTTATTTGTTGCCTTATATGCCTGATATATATGTCTAATATCAGCTGAAACAAATCAAGTTAAAACAAATAAACAAAAAAAAATACATACACCTCTTAAACATGTATGTTTACTGAATTGAATACCTTGCTAAGCACTTACAAGTAGTTTCAAATTCAGATCAAGATGGTATCAAAGCAGGTTGTTGCTTCATTGTATCAAATGCAGTCAAATAAAGCTATAGACAGAGCTTGAAAAGAGCCAGGAAGCCTTTGAAATGCTCTTTTTATACAATTGCAAAGTAGATAAACGCTCTTTTCAGTCAATCTCTGGTGTAGTTGTCTTTTGATTGTTTTTGTGCAAGGATATTTTGACTGTCTTGCAAGTTTTGATCACAATAGCTTGAATGTATATCTTCAAAGGAAGATTGGGGATAGCCACTGAATAGCTAAGTATTGGAGAAGACAAAAAGGAATAGAAAATGTTTTCCTTACCCCAAGGACCTTAAGACAATCCGTGAAGCACAAGAAGTTTGATGCAAAATAGGTTGTTTGAATAAGAGTTTGACTCTGCAATCATTTGATTCAGCAATTTGTTAATAGATTCTGAATTTTGCTGAAGCTCTTTTTTTCATTTTTATAATAAAAAATTCCATAAGTGAGTTCTCAAAATCATCCTCCTTCACAAGATTCTTTGATGAAGGCTTGAAGCAATAATTTTTCATCATGATGAATATGGTGAGAGAAATGTATGAGGATGAAAGGCAGAGCTCTAAACTTCAAGAGCAGTTGAATTCCATGAGGGAAGAGAAGCAGTTGCTTTCTGACCAATTGCAGGAAATGGAAGGCCAACTTCATATTGCAAACATGAATCTGGAAAGGATGCATGAGTTGGAGACGCAACTCCTTGTTTCCAAAGAAGCCTTAGCCAAGTATCATCTTGAATAAGAGGTAAACAATTCTAGTTTGTCTTCAAATTCTTATAAGAATGTTTATGTTGGTTCTTTTGAGAAACATACCAAAGGCATAGGGTCCAAGGTGATGTCCAAAATGGGATATCAAGGAAAAGGATTGGGAAAACATGCACAGGGTATAGTTGAGCCAATAATGGTTGAGGTAAGGTCTAAGTATTTGGGTCTTGGCTATGGACAATCTTATGGAGAAAGTTCCAAAGTAGCCATGAGGGCAATTGAAACAATTCCTAGAAGGAGTTTCATTTCAGGTTCTCTATCTCAAGGTTGTAAACGTTGTATCCTTGAGAAATGCAATAGTTTGAAACATGCTTTGCACGAAGAAGGTGTGCATATGCATGCACTTGAACAAGAAAGTGGTGAAAGTTCTAAAACCATTGAAGGGATTGATAGTGTTCCAAAGGGAGCTTTTTCTTCTTTCAATTAACCTCCTTATGAAGGTAATGAAGGTGAAAGAGAAAGGTATAAATCTGATTTCCATCACACTTCCTTTGATCATGTAAAGCATGGAAAATTTCCACATAAGCATTGGACAAGAATTGTATGTTCTTTTTGTGGTTTGTTTAACCATAGTGTTTCTAGATGTTGGAAAAGAATGACAACATATAAGAAACTTTTGAAGGAAAGGAGGCAAGAAACCAAAGTTCCATTGAACAATGCAAATCATGCTGTCAGGAAGATGAACATGTGTTGCACTTATTGCCATAAGCATAGACATACTGTTGAAAGGTGTTGGACTCTGAATCCAACAATGCTTCCACAAAAATTGAAGAAATTGGAGAAAGAGTATGGCAAGAATGGGAAGGAAGTTTCCATCATTGATATGTGTCAGGATGATACACATGTTGATATCGATGTGCAGTTAAAGGAAGCGCCTTTGAAATGGATTGGTAAGAAATGGTTAGAATTCTTATCCAATTAAAGTTGCATGTCTTTTGATTGAATGCATTTCTTTTTTAAGGGAATGCAAGTTGCAGGATGGTAAAAGATGAGTATGATACTCACTAGTTTTGTAGCAATGTTTTTCATTTCAGCTCTTATCACCCATATGTGTTTTTATTGGGTTGATGTACCTGTTGGTCTTTGCAAAAGAAGAGTTGAAGTTACACCTGTACGTAGATGTTGTAGGTGTATTTGTCGAAATATATATAGTTCATTGTACATGATACATGAATAGGTGTTTGTAAATGTATCTTGTTGTTGGTCGACTAGTGTCGCTTGTGAGCACACTTTTACATTGTCGATTATGTCACATGTTTCATCGACTTGTGTTGACTGTGCCACTTATGTTGTCGACTTGTGTCAATTGTGGTGCACATGTTTTGTCTACTTGTGTCAGTTGTGTACACATTCGCTATGTTGATGGTTGAGTCCATTGTTCAACATATTTCAAGAGAACTTGTTGTTGATGATTCTCTTGTTGCACAAGGTACCTTTGGTGTCATTTGGTGTAGCGAAGGAAATTGGTGCAAAGCAGTGCACAATCCTATGAGCTGGAAAAGCATGCATGCAAAGAGGGCTGAAATTTCAACATGGGTCTCTACTTCTTTTGAGAAGTTTTTGCAGCAAGTATCCCAAGAGTTTGGGATGAGCATTTGCAGTACCTTCAGCATGCTACAACCTGTAAAAGCCTTCTCATTTGGGAGGCAACTCTTCTTTTGGAGCGGAGGTGCCATGGATGGGCATCATGACAGTTGGCAAGCTCAAATGTTCAGGGGAAGATTTCAGCTCATATATCAACAAGTTTCATTATTGGTTCCTGCAATTTCAGATTTTTTTGGCGAAAGAACTTGGTCGGGATTCGACGAGTACTTGGTTATGCAGCAACATTCGCCATGACGACAGTTGATAAGGCAGGACATTTTGGCATCGGTATGTTGATTTGGCTGAAGAGAAGAGGATGTTCATTCTCTCATTGTTTGTACTACAGTTCATTTCAGCATTTCAGTAAGCTTTTTGGGACCAAAAGCCTTCTCATTTGAGAGGTGTGATCAGGAGCTCAAGACCAAGTGTCATAAAATGGTCAAAAATGAAAGTGCTCAAAACTAGTTTGAACCTGAACAATCAGATAGAGCTCGTATTTTGGATTCTAGCGCCGTGAACGGTTCAGAAAATAGTCACCATATGAGAAAGTTATGCTGAAAAGAAGAATTGCCCAATAACATTAAAATTTTGAATTTTTTTCAAAAAAATTTAAAATAGAATGTTCCATAAAATATTTTTTGGTATATTCTATTTTGGGCAACGAATGGCAGGCCTAGAGGCAGCAACATGGCCTGGGTGACATCATCATAATGGGTTCATATGTTTAAAATTTTGGCAGTTGGGCGTTTTGAACACGAAACCTCCGAATTATAAGCCCAATGTTTTACCAATGAACCCCGAAGGCGGAACTTGAAACAAATTCGGACCAAACATTATTTAAATGTTAAAATGGTTTTGGGCGGGAAATGAAGGGGGCCAACCCCCCCATACCATGTGACCAGCGCCAAAACCTTGGGCATAAAATCTAACCGCTAGCACATAACGTTTAATGTTATGTAAATGTGTTCACATTAACATTTAGTCCGAGAGTTAATGTTCAGTTAAACGGTCAGTTAAAACAGTTTCGCACAGATCCCATGCAAACAGCCAACCCAGTATCCGTGGTCACATGCCCATACAACATCAGTTAAGGAGCAGTTAGACTAGCGAGAATATTGGCTGAGCGCCAAATTTGGGTGGTCCCACCATAATTGGCGGAGCTAACTGAACTTCCACTACAATTAGCTGGAGTGATTCTAGGCCAAACTGGAGGAAGTCTTAAATGAGCCATAACTTTGGCTAGGAAAGTCCTTTTTGGACAAATTGTTTTTTGATTTTGGGTCTCTTCGACCATCTGAAGCCACTGGAATAGGTTTCACAACCATCTATGGTCATTTTCAAGTGGTTTTTCTTCGTAAAAGTTCAAGGAGCCACTAGGGCCATATCAGTTTGTGCGCTGCATTGGGATGTGTGCAACCATTGAATATGGAATGAAGGTAATTTCTGAAGGTTTTCTGCATTCTAAATCTATTTCTACAGCTCTTTTTTCTGTTGAGGCATTCTTCTCACTGTTTATCTTCAGGGAAGCTTTCAGGGCCACCAGGGCCATTTCAGTGATTGAGTTGTGCTGGGCTAGGTTCATCTGTTTGAGGTGAAACAAAAGCCTATTTCTATTGTAAGGAACCTTCTGAATCCAATGAAGTTGTTTTCAGAATCATTTGGAGACTTCTAAAGGCCAAGATGCTGAAGAGAAGTTTCAGGTAGCCTAGAGCCATCCATGGGAGAAGGCCTAGATTGGGGATGCAGTGCTCATTTTGAGCAAATGAACAGTCATTTATTTATTTCAGATATGTGCTGGAGATAGTAGTAGATTTTTCAGAGACATTTGAAGCATTCTGAAGGAGTTTGTGCCATTAAGAAGCTCAGGGAAGCTTAGTGCACCTACTAAAGGAATCAAGTCCAAGGGAGCCTAGATCTGCCTGCACAAAGTGGACAACCATGACAGGGATATATATGGTTTTTCTAAACCCATAGGTTCAGTCAGTAACCTTTTGGAGTTGAGTGTGGAACTTGTAAAAGAATTCAAGCCATAATCCCAAAGTGCCAAGTCTAGATGACTAGAGTTCATAGGAGATGTAGCCCACGATATTGGTGTGAACTCCTTATTAAATTTGTTGTTATGTGTGACTTTATTTGCTGCATTATATGTCTGATATATATGTCTAATATCAGCTGAAACAAATCAAGTTAAAACACATAAACAAAAGAAAAGACATACACGTCTTAAACATGTATGTTTACAGAATTGAATACCTTGCTAAGCACTTACAAGTAGTTTCAAATTTAGATCATATTGATAGGGAGAGAGCCCTCTCCCGACCTGGTAGGGTTAGCTACCAGGTTAAGTGTGGTTTGATGTTACCCTAGACCTGCCTTTCTCGGCTTGAGGTAGATTTAGGCTATAACAATAGTATGACCGGAAGGTAGTGCGTGATGGGAAGACAAACTATTACAAGTTTTTCAAAGATGGGATCAAGCACACAGTTGTGCCCATCAAGGAGGAGGAGATAGTAGAAACAAGCGGGATGAAAGTGTTATTAATGGGTGGAAAGTAGATTTTGAAGTAGATTGAAGATAGTGAAGTAAACTATGTTGTTGTGAGAAGAGAAAAAATGATGTTGTTACACACACAGGTGTCAGATTTGCTTGCAGAAATTTAGAAAATGCTGCAAGAATTCAACGATATTGTAGCGGATGACTTACCAGATAAATTGCCTCCCTAGAGAAGTATAAGTCATCATATTGAATTTATACCTGAAGCAAGTCTACCGAACAAGGAAGCATATCGGATGAGCCCGAAAGATAACGAGGAAATCAGAAAATAGGTGTAAGAATTATTGAATAAAGGGCTAATAAGGGAGAGTTTGAGCCCTTGTGCATTTCCAATAGCTTTCGCTCCCAAGAAAGAAGGAGAATGGCGGATGTGCATGGATTCGAGGGCCATCAATAAAATCACCATCAGGTATAGATTTCCACTGCCACAGATGGACGACATGATGGAATGCCTGAGCGAGGTAGCATTTCTCAAAGATTGATCTAAATAGTGGCTATCATTAGATTCGAATCAGGGAAGGGGATGAGTGGAAGACAACCTTCAAGACCAATGAAGGGTTGTATGAGTGGCTAGTAATGCACCCAGTACTTATATGTGACTGATGAATTTTTTTTTGAAAGAGTTCATTGGAAAGTTTGTAATAATGTATCTTGATGATATATTAATTTTCAGCAGGATGAGGGAGGAACACTTTCGACATGTTCAAAGTGTGTTTGAAAAATTGCAGCAAAATAAGCTGCTTATAAATCTGGAAAAATGCACTTTCCTGCAAAGAGAACTAGTTTATCTGGGTTTTGTGATTACAGAAAACAAGTTAAAGATGGACCCAGAGAAGATTGCAGAAATTGTTAATTGGCCATCCCCAAAAAGTCTGTTTGAGGTACATAGTTTCCATGGGCTAGCAAGTTTTTATCGTAAATTTATAAGGAATTTTAGTGAGATCTGCACACCTATGCTGGACACTATAAAAAAGGAAAGTCAGCCTTTTCATTGGATCGAGGAAACAGAGAAGAGCTTTCAGCGACTAAAGAAAAAGATCACATAAAAGCTGATCCTGAGATTGCTAGATTTTAAAAAGCTTTTTCAGGTTGACTGTGATGCAAGCGTTATAGCCATTGGAGCTGTATTTAGCCAAGAAGACAAACTTGTTGCATTTTTTAGCGAGAAGTTGAATGAGAGCAGGCAAAAGTATTCGTCCTATGACAAAGAATTCTATGCTGTCATCCAAGCATTGAAGCATTGGAGACACTATTTGCTGGGGAATGAGTTAGTTTTATTTTCTGATAATTCTGCATTGCAATACGTGATGCAACAACATAAATTGAATCACAAGCATGCTAAGTGGGTTAAATATTTGTAGAGTTTCACCTTTGTGTTGAAACACATTAGCAGGTAGGGCAACGAGGTGGCATATGCATTGAGCTGAAGAGCCTTGCTCTTGCAGGAGAGTATGATACAAGTGTTGGGCTTTGAGCATTTGAAAGACTTGTATCAGACCGACGTGGATTTCAAAGAGGCTTATGAAGCCTGTCAGAATCCTTTGCTGAGAAACAATAGTCCATGGTTGGACTATAATTTGCAAGAGAAGCTATTGTTTAGAGGGGGATAGTTATGCATTCCCGATTGTTCGATGAGAGAGAATATCATTTGGGAGAAGCATAGTGGAGGTCTAGCTGGGCATTTTGGCATAGAAAAAACATTACATCAGCTCAGCCATTTTTATTATTAGCCAAGAATGCAAAGGGATGTGCAGAGATTTGTGACCAGATGTAAAGTGTGTCAGTTGGCGAAAGGACACAGTCAGAATATGAGACTCTACACACCATTGCCCATTCTGAGTAGACCGTGGGACTCAGTTAGTTTGGACTTTGTCTTGGGTCTACCAAGGATGCAGTGGGGTTTAGATTCAGTGATGGTAGTAGTAGACCGGTTTTCAAAGATGGCACATTTCATCCCTTGTAAAAAAACCAACAATGCCACTCACGTGGCCCACTTATTTTTCACAGAGATCATCAGGCTACATTGCCTACCTAAGCCCATTATTTTCGACAGGGACGTGAAGTTTACAGGATGCTTCTGGCACACCTTGTGGAAAAACATGGACACACAGTTAAGTTTCAGCTCTGCTTATCACCCGCAAACTGACAGGAAAATAAAGGTGGTAAATAGGAGCTTGGGGAACTTGCTACGAAGTTTGATCAGGGAGAAGTCACGAATGTGAGATCGTGTACTTGCCCAGGTTGAGTTCACTTACAATGACTCACCCAACCACAACACGGGGTACAATCCTTTTCAGATCTTATATGGCATGCATCCTCACGGAGTGCATGAGTTACGAGATCTAGGACAATAGGAAAGACAAAGTGCTGATAGAGAAGTCTTTGCCAAGGCAATGAATGACCTTCATGAGCAGGTAAAAATGAAGTTGCAGGACAGTAGTCAAAAGTATAAGTAGTAGGAAGATCTGAAACAGTGAGAGGTACAGTTTAATGTGGGGGATGAAGTCCTCATGCATTTGCATAAGGAACGTTGTCCTAGAGGTGCATATAACAAATTTCAATACAAAAAGATTTGCCCTTGTAAAATTTTGCGAAAGTTTTTAGCCAATGCTTATGAATTATAGCTGCCATCAGGAATAGGCATCTCGCCCATCTTCAATGTGGCAGACCTGTTTCCAGATACTGCCAGTCCTGAGGAAGACAGTATAGCACGACCTACATGAGACACACAGGAAGGGAGTGAGACTTGGATGAGACAAATGCCTTCCGCTCAGCCCCTTGAGATTGAGAGGATCCTCGACACTCAGGTGGCCAAGTGAAATCAACGGAAAGAATACCTGCAATATCTAGTCAAGTGGAAGAACCATCCCATTGAGGACAGTTCATGGCTTAACGCCAGACAGATACAGCAGACGAGCTGTTCAGTCAAGAAGCTCATGGAATAGAGTCATGAATTTTTCTTACCCCAGGAGCCTGATGTAGGAGCATCTAGCTAAGGGTACCATGACCGGGTGTTGTTCTCAGCTAAGGAGGACAAGGTCATTAAAATTTAGTTTCCTTTACATTTATTGATCAAAACAGTGTCTAGGAACTAGTTTTTTTATTTCATTATTAGTTAATGGATATTAGGAACAATACAATTAGGTTAGGGTTATTACTATCATATTGTTTTGTATTTTTATTAGTCTATCTTACAGCTACCTTTTCATTAAAAAAAAAAAATATTGTAAATCCTACAATGCAAGAAACCCAAAATAGTTATCAATTATGTAACTATAAAAGCAACTGAAGGATAATTGTGAATAGTTCGAGTAACTGTCTTAATACATACAAAAACCAATGTAATACATTTTGAAGGGGTTCAATGCACGATAATATAAATACAAGAAGGAGAAAACAATTTTCAAACATCCGAATATCTGAATCCATTTGTAGCCAGTTTGTCTATGACATTTATTTGCTTTCCTCTAATCACTGTGTGTGTAAACTAAATAGCACTGTGCATTCCCACCTAGTTATTTATTTATGTTAAACAAAGACATAGCTACTGAATTTAAAAAAGAAGCCATATGAGTGTTCCCAGCACGGAGTTCCGATAACAACAAAAATAGTTCCCAACTACATGAAAGAAAATAATAGTACGAGACAGTTCTCAACAGAACAAGAATACAACTGTTGAAGAACGAAATCCAAAACAGAGGTAACCCATTTACAAATAAATCTTTTTAATTCCTCCTTCATAACTATAATACTGACATACATCAAAAACAATTTCAAGTGCTCGATTAAGAATAAAGTAGGATAACACGAAACAACAAAACCCCGAAAGCCAAGGTGGGACCCTAGTCGGTCACAACAGAAAAGGAAAATAAATTACAAGTGTCCAAAGCCCAAACATCAGTTGAAAATTGCATACAAATAGGGCCAAGGTCGCTCGACAACAAAGACAACGAAATGATGGAATACTAGGAGTCGTCCCAGTGTCATGACAGAGAAAATGATACTACAAGTTAATTAATAGTAACAAAGAACGACCCTACCAAAGCCATTGCTTGTAACAGTTTCGAAGACCACGCTTGGAGAAAACCCTAACCTGTACAGAGAACCAATAGAGCATGTCAGTCAAATGTATGCTGAGAGAAACCTGGAAATGAAATTGATAACCAAAATCAGGAGGGATGACTTACCTAAAGAGCATTTGTGTTGGAGGAACGAAACCCCAACTAAGTCACAGTTAACAGTGAAAACCCTGTAGACAAAGGGGCAACTGCTATTAATGTTGAAGAAAACTGAAGAAGATAAGCTATAGCATGGAGGGGTAGGTTACCTTGCAAGGACTGAGCGAAGCCAAGAAAGCCACGATGACTGAGACCTGCCAGAGCATAGAACAGTCAGACATCAACCATAGAACCAATAACCGGAAGCCAACCAGAAAGACTGTAACAAAACAAGAAAATGGAGCAGAGGAAAGCATAATAACCACGTAGAAGGTTAAAGAGCCAATAGAGGAATGACATAAACCCTCTCATGAAGTCGACGACACCTTCAACATAGTGCCCAGGCAACCAGGTTATGAAACTGTAAGTGTGGGCGGATATACCTTGCCACCAAGTGGAGGAATTCATAGCTGGGTGCATACAGAGCGTTGCTACCAAGCTCCACACAGTCACGAGCAGGGAGATCACAAATCCTCATTGCAACAGAGCAAACCAAGAAATGACCAAATGAAATGAAACGAGGGTTTTGGTAACATCAAAGAGTGGGAAGGCGGAAATCGAGGCAAGTACAACCAACAGACCAACATTAACTTCGAAATCAATGTGACAGACCAATATCCTGGTTAATCCAATCACTTAACACTAATCATATGTATTGACCCAGATTCCAAACTAATCATTCATTAATCAACATTTAATTGACATTCACCCATAGTTACAGGCTGGTCCCAGCACAAATAATTAGAAACAAGTTGTCCAAGAAATCCAAACTTATGGCTTAATTCACTATTACTACCAACAAAACATATCACAGTGTAAGCAATGATTTAAACAATAGAATAATTGAGGAAGAGATAAAAATTAGTGCTCCCTCAATGATTCAAGTTGAAAATCTATGAAGGAGTCACTAAAGAAGTGTTGTTTATATTCCTACACTCATAAGTAAGAAGTATTCATAAGCTATCTTAAAGAAAAGGAAGGAAATTATGAGAATCTAGAAGCAGAGTCACTTCCTTGAAGAAGGAACTAGAAAAGGAAAATTTTTGGTTGAATCAAAGATAGAAATTTGGAAAAAGCATTGAAAATTTGGATGACATTCTTTAAATCTGCCAAAGGTTTTCTTGAATCAAAATATGTCTTCACTATAAAGAAATTCATGAGACATCGAAAGGAGAATTTTTGGCATTATGATTCATGTGTTGTACTTGATGGAAACCCACTTGTAGAAGAGCAACTCACTTATATATAACTAGATGAATCTACAAAAGAAGATATTAGATGTGACAGAATACATGGGATGCAGGACAGCTCAAAGGAATCAGTTTAGATGTAATGAACAATGACAACTCACTAAGATGACAGTTCTCAGTTCAAGTTAGCTTTGCCATCAAGTCAAAAGGGGGAGGTTGTTGGCATTATGATACAAGTATTGTCCTTGATGGAAACTCACACAAATGAAAGATCATAGTGTAGCGGGTCAGTAGCAAAGAATTGATGAACATACTACAAAGAATGAAGAAAGAAAAGTATATACGCAGGTTCACTATATACGAAGTCGTGTACACACGCAGGTTCACTATATGCTAAGTCGCGTATATACGCAGGTTCCCTATATACCAAGTATTGTATACACGCAGGTTATACACACAGGTTCACTATATATAAAGGCGCGTATACACGCGGGATTGCTGATCAAAAGTCACGTATGCGTATGCACGCACTTTCATGCACCGAAAAGCGTGTACATGTGGGAAAGATTATTTTTGGGTCCGTGGTATTTAGACTTATGGTTTTGGACCTTGGTATTGTGTTCGAAGTGTTGAACCTAGGTATTGGGCCCCTAGTATTGGTTCTAAATGGTTTTGGACGATGGTATTGAGTAAGGCTTAAGACTATAAAAGGAGAAGAAGATCATTAGGCAAAGGCAATTCAAAAAATCTTGAATATATTATGAAGTATGAGATCCACTATTTAGGTTATGGGTTCATGATGCTTTGCTTGATCTGACCTAAGGAGGAATTTCAGCGGTTGATGGAGAACAAGATCTAAGGACAGATCGAGATCTAATGGCTTGGAATGAATCATCTCTATATGATTTGATCATGTTTATTCTAGATCTGTATATTGACGCATGTAATGTTATGTAAATATTATGATCTGGGTATAACTCAAGTTTGTAATTGCTGCAAATCATGAATGAATATTTACAGACATAAAAGCTGGTTGACTATGATAAAAGCGCATACATATGCAAGTTAGATACACCTAAGTAGCGTATATCATATGAGCTATGATATTTGAAGTTACAGGTGTTTTTGGTTGTTGATGAGTTCTGATGACTATTTACTGGTGTCAGTATTCTGCATATTCGGATTGGTTGATTATGTTTAGCTTTAGTGTTGATGGATGAGATCTATAATGGATCAGGATCAGAATGACTTATCTTTATGTGATATGATGAACTAGATCTGGTTGTTAACATACGTATTATCCTTGTATATGTAATGATGTGGGTATGTCTGAAGTCAGGAAGTGCAACGAAGTTATAAGTAAGTAATTAATGACATATACACTGGTTCACTTTGGAGAAGTTGCGTATACATGCTAGTTCGACACCTCCAAGTAGTGTATGCACCCTGATGAATGATTTCTGATGATACAGTTGGTTCTGAATATTGTTGCAGAGTTTAGTGTTCTGCTCTGTGTTCTGGTGACTGCATTGGGTGATTCAGATGATGCTAGTGTTGATTGATTGTGTGCTTCAATGATATTTATGGGTCCAGTATGAAAATTGGATGAAACATGACCTTCAAATTATGGTGTCGTGCTTCAGGAGTATCCAGTTTGAAAATTTATGAAACGTGGTAACTGGAGGAAGAAAGAGAAGGTTGTAGCCTTCTATAGGTCAGCACCTATGCAGTGGCACATCAGCTAGTACAAGAGCTAAGGGGGTGGTAGCTCCCTTTCAGTAGCAGCTGGAAAACGAAGGTTAGAGCATTCAGTAGGACGACACCTACGTACTAGTAAAAGGATCGACTAGTACAAGAGCGAAGGGGGTTGCAACTCCCTTCCAAGAGAAGCTGGAGAATGAGAGAAGGTTGTAGCCTTCTACAGGTAGCAGCTTGTGTACTGGTATAAGACTACACCAGTATAGAAATATTGTAAAAAGAATTTTTTTATTAAAAGAAGATAGAAACAAATTGTAGCGGGTAGTTTTCACCCACATTGGGTTTCCACCTTACATCTCGGTGTTCATGTGTGTTGATTATGTGTGATGATCTATTCTGTTTTACTGCTCCTATTTACTATTTATATGGTTAGTAATGTTCTGATGCACTCATTAAGGATCAACTAACTGAATCATAAGTTTACTAGATATACGCTTGTTGCATTACACACAGTTTACCTTAACTGAAGTAGCGTATATGAATCTTAATATAGAAATGAAAAAAGTTATATTGATTTGATAGTACTGATTCACCCGCCCCCCTCTCAGTATTATTTCCAACAATTGGTATCAGAGCAGGTCCTTTGGTAGAAGATTGATCGCTTGAAGGAGATCCGTAGATCAATGGGAAAGAAGCTTAAGAAGAAAGCACCTAAGAAGAAGAAGACATCTCAGAAGAGCTATGAGAGTAGGAGAATCAATTGGGGAATATGTGGAAGAAGCACTTTAGATTCAGAATCACTTCAGAATGAAGATGAATAAGCAAAAGAACTATCAGGTATGAATTTTTTATCCTCTGGTGATACATTTATCCATCCATTTGAAGACGATGAAAGTGAAAATGAAACAACTGAATTTGCTCTTATGGGTGAGCAAGATATCAAATAGAGGCAGGATTTAAAAGGCTTATAGACAAAATTATAGATCAACAAGATCTATTGAACAAAAGGGAATGTGCCTTCAAAGAAGAAGCTACCAAACTAAAAGCTCAACTAGAGGAAGGAAACAAGGTAAGGAAGTTATTCAAGGAAAAGGAAGATCAATGTCAAAAGTTGTAGGATGAAGTAACATCATTAAGAAATGAAGTCAATGAAAGGAGCACAACAATCAAGAAACTTAGAAATAGATCTAGTTACTATGAAAGTCTTGAAGCTACGATCCTCTCGCTAAAAGAAGATCTTGAAGAATCAAATAAGCAAAATAAAGAACTGCTCCAAGCTCTTGAAAAACAAGAAAACAAAGTTCTTGAACTCAGACATCAGTTGGAAGAAGGAAGAAAAGCTGAAGAAAACATGAAGAAGCAGTATCATGAAAAGGAGGAGCAACATCAGGTTGAGGTAAATATTCTAAAAGATAACTTAGAAGAAAAGGATAAGCTCTTACGATTTCAAGATAGTACTAAGATCTTGGATGATATTCTTAGTAGTCAAAGGTCTCCTGCTATCAAAAATAGCCTTGGTTTTATGATTCTGTTGAAGATGAATCTAGCTCACAAGGAGAGGAAAGGAATTCTAATGAGAAATCTAAAATAATCAACAAGGAGATGATAGGACAACCCCATCAACAGCCAAGGAAAGAAATTCTTCAAAGAAAATCTTTTACTCCTCCGATGACTAATGTGTTATGTATGTCATAATCTTGGACATGTTGCAGCCATATGCAGAAGAAGAATGGTTCAAGACCATCACACAGAAACATCATCACATTCCAGGTACTTTAATGGATATTGCTTTGCTTGCAATATGTTTGGTCACAAAGTTGTTGATTGCTATAGAAGGAATATGAAACATGTAAGATGTTATGCATGTAATAAGCTTGGACATACAACAGGAATGCAGGAACAAAGTACGGGCACCATACCAAAAGGAAAAAACATCATCACACTTGAATATATGGAAGAAGAAGGAAGTACAGTCAGAAAGATGTGGCACAACACAATATATAGACATAATAGACTCAGAGGGAGCTGAAAGTGTAAAACTTCAGTGTCCTAAATCTCATACACAAGTTTCATAAAGGGAAGTCACGTATATATGCAAGTTAGTTATTGCACAGTCATATATATGTTAGTTTGAGGAAAAGCAGTAGGGAGCATATGCTTTTAATAATGCATTGTTAGCATTATGGTTAGTAGTCCTTGGTGATGATGCTTATATGGCTAAATGATATATCTTGCTATGATATGGTTATGAGTTGTCCATGACAAAATCTCATATGATTCTTGGTGTTGCATAGTTGATGTTCAGATTATATTTGTGGTTGATTCTCTGATGATGCATATATGGTGCTTACATGGTGATCTTCATTAGGATAAGGAAAAGTACAAAGCTTGAATACACATCTTCATTACTTGATGATGAGTCACTCATATTCTTCTGTCGTCATATGCATAAAGTTCATATAATACAGTTATATTTAGGATTCCTATAGTTCTTGGTGCTCATGTGGATGAGGATTGTTGCTGTTGATGATATCAAGAAGTCTTAACAAATGATCTTGAGCTCAAGATACACAGTGCTGGATACATGAATGATTACTCAAAGTTGCATTGTTGGAGACATGATGATGATGAGTTCTTACCTATATGATGATAGGTTGATACTTACATATGTTGATTGATGTAGATGTTCCCAAGTGATGATACTTGGATCATGCAGATCTTGATGTTGATGAGATGGCTATGGTGTTTTTCACATATGATATAATGTGAATGATTCTGTATGTCATATGTAGAATTCTGTTCAAAAGGACGAGTTGATGCATACATACCTTGTTATAGGTTGATGACTTATACACTAATGAACATACACAGGTTGTTGGTCTAGATGTTGTTGTCAGATGATTATGGAGCAGATCATACATTGTGTTGTTGATGACTATCATGATCTTATTTAGATGTGTGGTCTCTGTTATAAATTTCATGTAAAGGTCATATCAAGACTCATGATGTAATAGTTTGTCTCTATCTATTATAGTCATTTGATGAATCCCTTTTGGTCATATGATGTAATTTGTATCCCCAGTATGCATGGGAAGGAAGATGTAATATTTGGTATCTGGCATATCCCCACTTGGTTGGGTGGATGAGTCAATATTGATATATCTCCACTGGATTAGGAGATGGATGTATGCATGAGATAATAGGAAGGTCATTTATGATAGAGCCATGTTCTTCTTGTAGAACATCTTTTTTCAGACCTTGCTTACAGTCAGGGGGAGCATGAACAACACACTTCAACATAGTAGAGATTTCAGCATGTACTCAGAGGGAGCATGGAAAAATTGGTGTACCTTGGCATGTAAAAAGGGGGAACTTAATCAGAGACTTAAGCAGGTACTTAGGGGGAGTATGGACAACAGAATGTATATCAAGGAAGAGAATATCTTGGTTCACCCTTTGCCCTTGATGTCAAAGGGGGAGAGTGACTTGGTATGGTTGTTGCCATCAAGTCCAAAGGGGGAGATTGTTGGCATTGTGATGCATGTTGTTGTGGAGGTGAATCCCCTCTATGGACAGAGGCGATCCCTACTAGCCTAGATGGGGTCTAGCAACAATCAAACAACGCTATCATGCAGGTTCCTAATTGTAAATCAAAGACAAATGATGAGGGCCTACCTGGATTCCAATGCTAGTACTTGTAGAAGAGTCGACGCTCCCGTTCCTTTGCTCCAGCCAGTCATGATCCCCATGATCCCCATGAATGGACACCTGCACATGCAAAGAACGACACAAACACAAGCATAAAATCCAATAGATACAACTATATATCAGTCAGAAAGGATATAACTCAATCATCATTACAAAGACAATAAGAGTGGAACCATAATGATAGTCATCTATTATTGATAAACAAAGAAGAATACAACCATAGTTCTGACGTCAAATCCTCCTTTGGCTGGGTGATCAGCAACACATGTCTTGCAAATCTTGTTGGGAATGGGGAACAAGCCTCTCTCTCCTTGGTTATTTGGACAAGAATCTCCTCACTTTAGATTTAGCCTTATGGGAATGAAGAAGGCTTCTTGCAGCATGAACTTAGCAATTCAAAGAATTTGGGACTTGAAAACTACAACTAGAACTAGCTTGTCAAAGGCAAAAGGACAAGCTTTTATAGATGGAGGCGAAGGAGTTAGGATCATCCACAATATTCATGGGATTGGCTTTATCACTAAGAAGCTTCCATGAGAAGGTAGCAAACAAATTCCCTTCTATGGAGATTCGAAGCCAAACTAAACCAACTCAAGATGGATTCAGCTTATGAGTGGGTTAGGAAGAACCTTCGGATGTTTGTTTGTTAAAAACATTACCCAACTTGGCTGGCACGAGTGCGACTCTGAGACAGAGTGCCAGCTGGCACGCCCGCTTTGGAGGATTTCCCCCATTGGTGTGAGTGATACACAAGGAAACTGCACCAATGGAAAAAGGGCTATTTTTATGGGTATTTTGTAGAAGGTGTCTTCAGGGGATATGAAGTTCATGTCTAGGGGAATACAATGCAAGTGTTTCCAGGTCATGTCACTTCTCACAGGTCCCGAAATGAGTCCTCCAAGATGCGGGAGAAGGGGTAACAGGGACGGTGACAAATTGCTGTGTAACACATGTGTTGTACTTGATGGCAACCCACTTGTAGAAGAAAAACTCACTTATATATAACTAGATGAATCTACAAAAGAAGATATCAGATGTGATAGAATACATGGGATGCAGCACAACTCAAAGGAATTAGTTCAAATGTAATGAACAATGACAACTCACTAAGATGATAGTTCTTAGTATGGCAAGTTAGCTTTGCCATCAAGTCCAAAGGGGGAGATTGTTCGCATTATGATACAAGTGTTGTCCTTGATGTAAACTCACACAGATGACAGATCGTAGTGCAACAGATCAGTAGCAAAGAATTGATGAACAAACTACAAAGAATGAAGAAAAAAAAGTATATATGTAGGTTCACTATATACCAAGTCATGTACACATGCAGGTTCACTATATACCAAGTCACGTATATCCGCAGGTTCGCTATATACCAAGTAGTGTATACACACAGTTTATACATGCAGGTTCACTATATATAAAGGCGCGTATACACGTGGGATTACTGATCAAAAGTCGCGTATGCGTATGCATGCACTTTCATGCACGAAAAAGAGCACACATGTGGGAAAGCTTATTTTTGGGTCCATGGTATTTAGACTTATGGTTTTGGACCTTGGTATTGCATCTGAAGTGTTGAACCCAGGTATTGGGTCCCTAGTATTGGTTCTAAATGGTTTTGGACCATGGTATTGAGTAAGGTCTAAGAATATAAAAGGAGAAGAAGATCATTAGGCAAAGGAAATTTAGAAAATATTGAATATCTAATGAAGTATGAGATCCAGTATGCAGGTTATGGGTTCATGATGCTTTGCTTGATCTGAGCTAAGGAGGAATTTCAGTGGTTGATGGAGAACAAGATCTAAGGATAGATCGAGATCTAATGGATTGGAATGAATCATCTCTATACGATTTGATCATGTTTATTCTAGATCTGTATACTGACGCATGTAATGTTCTGTAAATATTATGGTCTGGATATAACTCAAGTTTGGAATAGCTGCAAATCATGAATGAATATTTAGAGACATATACGTTGGTTGACTATGATAAAAGCACGTACATACACAAGTTAGATACATCTAAGTAGCATATATCATATGAGCTATGATGTTTGAAGTTACAGGTGTTTCTGGTTGTTGATGAGTTTTGATGACTGTTTACTGGTGTCAGTATTCTGCATATTCAGATTGGTTGATTATGTTTAGCTTCAGTGTTGATGGATGAGATCTATAATGGATTAGGATCAGACTGACTTATCTTTATGTGATCTAACGAACTAGATCTGGTTGCTAACATACGTATTATCCTTGTATATGTAATGATGTGGGTATGTCTGAAGTCAGGAAGTGCAACGAAGTTAAGTAATTAATGACATATACACTGGTTCACTTTGGAGAAGTTGTGAATACACGCTGGTTCAATACTTCCAAGTAGGATATGCACTCTGATGCATGATTTTTGATGATACAGTTGGTTTTGAATATTGTTGCAGAGTTTAGTGTTCTGCTCTGTGTTCTGGTGACTGCATTGGGTGATTGAGATGATGCTAGTGTTGATTGATTGTGTGCTTCAATGATATTGATGGGTCCAGTATGAAAATTGGATGAAACATGGCCTTCAAATTATGGTGTTGTGCTTAAGGAGTATCCAGTCTGAAAATTTATGAAACGTGGTACCTGGAGGAAGAAAGAGAAGGTTGTAGCCTTCTATAGGTCGGCACCTACATACTAGTACATCAGCTAGTACAAGAGCTAAGGGGGTGGTAGTTCCCTTCCAGTAGCACCTAGAAAACGAGTGAAGGTTGGAGAATTCAATAGGCTGGCACCTACGTACTAGTAAAAGGATCGGCTAGTACAAGAGCTAAGGGGGTTGCAGCTCCCTTCCAAGAGAAGCTGGAGAACGAGAGAAGGTTGTAGCCTTTTGCAGGTAGTAGCCTGTGTACTGGTATAAGACTACACCAGTACAGAAATATTGTAAAAAGAAGTTTCTTATTAAAAGAAGACAAAGACAAATTGCAGCAGGTGGTTTTCACCCACATTGGGTTTCCACCTTACATCTTGGTGTTCATGTGTGATGATCTGTTCTATTTTACTGCTCCTGTTTACTATTCATATGGTTAATAATGTTCTGATGCACTCATTAAGGATCAACTAACTGAATCATAAGTTTACTGGATATATGCTTGTTGCATTACACATGGTTGCGTATACACGCGGTTTGCCTTAACTGAAGTAGCGTATATGAATCTTAATATGGAAATGAAAAAGTTATATTGATTTGATAATATTGATTCACCCCCCTTCCCTCAGTATTATTTCCAATAGAATCAAGCACAAAGAAATCAAAGAAGGAATGCAAATAAGAAGCTAAAAGTTATGCTAATGCACCCAAAAGTTCTATAAAAAATGAAAGTAACACTAGGAAAGGAAGTGAGGACGAATAGAGACATGACTTTTTCAAAGTCTCTATCAACAATATAAGTAGCACTAGAGTTACAAAGAAACATAAACTTGTTTTTTCTCACAAAGACAACAATAATGGGTTCAAAAGAACTATTTCCCCAAGAAGACCTTTCACGTCTAGGTATTAAAATATCTTCTTGGGATATTGTTTGTAATATTTTTGGTCATAAAGTACCATATTTCATTGGTTAAAATGGTAAATATGTTAACCAATGAATTAATAGATTCAAAGAGAAGTACTAGAGAAATTTCCTCAAGTATTCAACCTTTCATGCCATTTCATAATAACAACAACAACCATACGTCTAGATCAGTTGAAAGCTCAAATGTCAACTTGAATGTCAAAGAACTTGGGATGGATAACTTTTGTTCATATCATCAAGCTGGTCACTTAGAGAAGACATGTCCCCAATGGATAAATTCGATGACACTTGCAATAAAATCATTGTTGGAGTAAAAAACCCTTGAAGATCAAATATATCAGACACTAGAAGAAGAATCTCCTGCAACATATGATTGTTCCACTATAAGGTTTACTATGTTGTTATGGGATGTGGTGGTTGATCATGAGACATAAAATGTAGGAGAAGTTTCATTTGGAGAAACACAATCGACCAAAGCTCCTAACTCTTATAACATGTGAAGTAAAGGACCAATGGCTAACCTTAGTCCTTACGGGAAAGGAAAAGAGTTGCTTAAGCAATACTTCCTCTTAGGACTAGCAATCAAAACCCTACTTCACAATATAAAAGCATTCAACCAACTAAGAGCATAACAATAAATGCTAAGCAAGTGAAAGGGAACCTATATCAACCATGAAGTCTACTCCAACCCCATCTCCAACTAGTACAAATAAAGATGATGTTGAAGGCAATGCAATGGAATACAATGTGATTGAGGACATGAAGAAGACAAAATAAAATATTACTCTCTATGATTTATGCAACCTTCCACAATAGAGAGAAATTTTTCTTAAGACCAGTTATCACTTAGAGAAAATCCTGGCTATTGGGAAAAATTATGAGGTAACCTCTAACTGCTTTGGGATTGAAGCTAGCCCTTCAATCTAGAGGGGGATCTCTTCTCAAACTCAACTATCCTAGGTCACAATGGTAGAAAGTTTGTTAAAATATGGCCATATTAATGTAAAAGATGTTGATTTTGGTTGGAAAAAAAAAACTACCATTGGGCGATGTAGTCTAATTTGGCTTAACATAAGATCACACTAAAACATCCAACAGAGGCAAGGTAGCTGAGAAGATATGAATCGTTGATTTGTGTTGGGCAGCAGATCCCCCCATAGCATGTTTTTGGATTTTGAAGCCCGAATTTTGGTCAAGTGTAATGTAAAGACCCCGCGAAAGGTGGGCGTGGAGTGAGAGAGTCTAGGGTTGTCTGCCCTAAGATAATGTAATTTAATGTAAAGTGTGTCAGCCTGTCCATGGTCCGCGGGCCATGGGATTATATAAATAGAGCGAGGCTCTAAGTGTAAAGTTAGTCAAAGTTTTGGACAAGTAATAGATAGATGCGAAGGCATGGTTAGAAGATAGAAGTAAATCTGAAGTGTATTGGGTCGTAGTGGTAAGTAAAGGCTCTGCAACTGAGTGCGTAGAGGCCTAGTAGAGTTCGCAGCTGAGTGTGCGGACCCCTACAACTGAGTGCACAAGGTGGAGTTGGGTTGTAACTGATATTGAGTATAATAAAGATAATATTGATTTCGAATATTGTGCATCTGCTTGTAGATCTGTATTTCTATGTTTTGGTTATTCTTTATGCATTTATATTATTTTCAAGTACGTGCGCTAATTTGAAGGTTGAACAAGTAATAAGAATATTGGGCCCACACAAACTAAGTTAAGCACTAATATAATAGCACACTGAGTAAGGATTGGATCCAAATAATACGGAAGTGCACATGGGTTACGAAGAATAGAAAGCTACACGGAGCAACGCAGCGCACAGATTAGGGTTTCGAACCTCCAGAACCCTCATCAAGACATCCCTAGGGTGCGGAAACCTGGTTCCAGCACCCTCCCATACTACTTCGGGTGAGACCTTAGTCCGTGCTCCGTGGACTGTTGTCGAAAGGGCCAGTAGTACCGAGATTTGCTTGGCTAAACTCACTGTGGAACCTGGGTCAGGCCCCACGTAGCCAACAAATGGTTCTGTTGCCAGGACTGGGATTTTTCTAAGGGATGTCTGATGTCATGCCACTGGAACCCAACAAACAAGGAAATTGAAGAGTGGTTGGACAAGAAAATTCACTAGTTCGTGACGCAGGAAAACGGAACTCCGAAGGTATCCGAGAAAAGGTGGTTGGATCGCTACATGTATACATAAATCCATGTGATCTTCTTCTCATCCTTTCATTCTGAACTGTATGAGTGGATCACGAGGTTAGCCAACAGCCAGGGAAGGAGTAAGCTCGACCAACTGATAGTGTGAACTCCAGAATTAGTGTGCAAACTAGAGGCATCAAAAGATAAGATCACGTGAGCTATGGACCATTGGATCGACCGGATAATAGGGAGATTTATCACTGAATTTGTGATAGACATGACCATGAGCTACAGTGAAGCAGAATGACGCTTTCTCAAGGGATCGTGAAGTAAGTACATTAAATCTTTGAATACCTGGATTAAGATGTTGTTATGTGAAAAACAAGTTATGTGAATATGTTAATGTTTGGAACGACGCGGAGTGGAAAGATCTATAAAGGTAGTGAGGGATTAGGAAACAGTCCCTTAATTTCACCTTCATGAGAGATTAAGGAAGAGCTCGCTCGGGTCTCTCCAAGAAGTGCGGTCAGTTTGATAAGACAACGCATTATGCAGTTACCACCTCCACCCATGCTATCACCTGCTTCACCTCCTTCACCTCCATCTCCACGCACTCCACATCCACCAAACCTATAGTTCAGCATGGCGAGCACGATCAAGCTACCCATATTCAGAGGAGTAGGGAATGAGGATCCGGACCAATTCTGGTTCATGGTAAGAGCAGTGTGGGAAGCGCAAGGGGTCATAGATGACAACATTAAGAAGGCTACATTAGAGAGCACACCTCAGGATCACATGTTGACATGGTATATCAAGCACTCTAATGATAATCCAAATGCAGGAATAGCAGAGATCCAGAATGCACTGAACAGAGAATTTAGCTAGCCAAAATCGGAGACACAGTTAATCATCGTGTTTAAAGAAATCGAAATGCTTCCAGGTGAGACCCCCTGAGATCTGGATCAGTAGATGAAGAGTATGATCTGCAAGGTTAATATGACACTCACAGATGTGCATCATCAAGCATGGTTTGTGGCATCTCTAATAGCGCCCCTGAGAAAGGCGCTTTCACAACAAAAACTTTCTATCCAGGCCGAAGCGTTGGAAATGGCGATGAGGTTGCATGGGACACCGATACAAGATCTGGGGCTGGGATTTCAACAAATCCACGTGCAACTACAAAATATTTGCTTGGAAATGAAGAGCTTGAAGTAGGATAGGGCACCATAGCTGGAGGCACGCAAGGAAGTGTGGTGCATAAAATGCAAAGGCTAGGGCCATGACAAGGACCTGTGTCTGGTATTCATGAACTACTTAGCAGGGGGGGGGAAATGCCATTGAGGCCAGAGACATAGATAGGGTCGAGTGTGACACCTGCATTATGGTGCACAATCTGTCAGATAGGAGGAAAGCACATGACAGATAATTGTCATTTGTTGTAGAAGTATACAACGACACCCAACAACTGTTTTGTGATTTCTTTAGGTTGATGGGCCACAACGAGCATACTTGTCATAGCTACGAGTTAATGATGGATTGGACCCAAGCCTATAAGATGCAGATAGAAACATGAGACCTCACCCTAGCGGCGAGGATGGCACATGCTAGATTTCAAGGGCGAGGTTGAGGATGAGGAGGAATGGGGCCAGGAAGGGGCCGCAGATAGTTAATTTGTTACAATTGTGGAGGATCAGGGCACTATGCCCCCAATTGTACCAACCTAATGAGAGTATCCTGTTCATACTATGCTCAGTTTGATCATGAAATGGTAGATTGTCCTACGTTGATTTCATAGATGCGCGAGAAAGGGGTATTCCAGCCTCCTCTGACTCAAAATATCCAAATGATTAGATCTGAACTGTATGAAAAAGACCCAAATGTGAATATAGTTCTCAGAAGTGGTGCGACTATGGGGGAGGATAAAGGGAAGCAACCCGAGGAAGATATATGGGTTTGCAAGGTTCCTACAAAGGAACCTGAGTTTGACTTAGAACGCACAAAGGAGACGTTCATGGAAGCTAAGAAGAGCTTCGCGGAGGCCTCCACTTCAGGTAGTAAGAATTAACCAGAGCCAGGGATGGATCCTTATATGCTTACTACCTTTTTGGAGACATGCATGAAACTATTGCATGCCAATAAGGCAGTTAAGGGACTACAGGAGTTGATCACTAGGTGCACAGGGTCAAGAGAACTGTGTGTAGTCCAAAAACTGGGAAAGCATGCATTGCACACTGGAAGGGAAATGAGATTAACGGCGCAGATTGACGAGTATGAAATGGATTAGGTAATCCTAAACCTGGGTTGGGATGCAAATCTATTATGAAAGTAGACATGGGAATGCATGGGTAGGCCCGCGTTATAGTGGTCCACTATTCAATTATGAATGGCAAACCAACAGAAGATTTTACCCATGGGGAGGTTGCAAGGGGTAACAGTTGATATCGAAGGTGCGAGCACACAGATGGACTTTGAAGTAATAGAGATTGTCGATGACAACAATCCTTATCCTGCATTGCTAGGAATAGACTAGGCCACTGATATGAATGAAGTCATTAACCTGAAGAAGCGGAAGATGATATTCGAGAAAAAGTCCCTACGCGTAATAGTTCTGCAAGATCCAACCGAAGGAGCACGCTACACCGAACCAGTGCGCGATAATGAGATGGATTGTATTTACCAGATAACAATGCAAGACCAGAATCGGGTGAACCCAACTGCAGATGGGAGAATCTCATGGGAGCGTGACTATTCCTGTACTTCAAACTCAGACAAAGAAGTAGAACGCTGGCAGAATTGGTTGCACAAAGTGACAACGCTAAATTGCAATATGATGATTAGATCACTGTGTCACATGAAAATAGAGACAAGGGAACTACCCACATATGATGGTGTAATAACGGTGGATGAATTCCTAGAAAAATTTGAAAGTACAGTACTAGAACAACAACGGTATGGTGCGCTAGAATGGGTGCTGTACACAACACCCACACGATGGTGAAGTACACATTAGGAGACCATTGTAAACTGGTGCGAATGTAGAAGGTGGATGCGCTTGTGGTTTGGAAGTCCCCAGCATCGAATGAGGGCTGGAAAACTAGGACGAAGTAGCTTGCATGCCCACATGTGTCGATGGGTGCAGAGGTGTCATGTGAAAGCACATCCCAGATTAAGGATCGAAAATCAGAACGCGATACGACAGTAGGAAAAGCAACGCACACCACAAATATTCCACGTCGGGGCATTCACAAAGCTATCTGAAATCATGAACATAGTTTACTAGGTGGAACGAACTGATTGGGAATTGCGCGTACTAGTGGTTCAATGGGCCTATAGGGCCATAAAAAAAAATCAGACCATGGAAATGACCCCAACACTAACGAGAAGAGATGAAACCATAAGAGCGGAGAAGAATCCCCATACCACAACTCCCATAGTTGGGACAATACATGAGGACCCAGGTAAAGGAATTATGTAGTTAGAGGAGGCCATTCGGCGAGGGAGCTTGAAACTCCACGAACTCGATGAAGATTGGGTACGGATGAGAAAGAAAAACATGACATTGGACAAATAAATAAGCAAACTGGAAACCGAAGTCATGCAAGTAGGATGCACCGAGAAACTAAGCATGATGGGACAAGGTCTAGCCAGCCATACTACTGCATTAGAAGAAGTTGTGACCCTACTACCATGGTTGTGACCGCACCTTACTAGACAAAGTAAACAGGGGAGCGTACCATGCAAAGAAGAACGTGACGCACTGACAGACGTGAGGGTAATTGAGGGGTGCCCAGGGCCCAGGCTGGCAGGAAAATTGAAGCCTCACACTAATGGTGCTAGCACCTGACTATCCGTAGGAAGCACAATCTCAGTGCTCCAAGCAGTTGAAAGAGAGTGCGGGACTATAAAAGAGTTTGTATGGGAGATGTGCGAGACGGAGGTTGCGCATAGGATCGGGACGTCACACACGTCACGTCCATGCATAAGGGGCTGTGCTGTTGCATGGGTAAGTTGGGAGATGACCGTTGGTGTCACTTTCCATGGAAAGAGGTACAATTTAAGGCAAAAAGGAGTGGGCGGTGGGCAATTAAGACAAGAATTAAGAACAAGATTTGGGACAATCTACTGCCAAGAAGGCATTAATGATGCAAAAGTGGACAGCGAGGAGGACTGCATAGACCCCAGTATGACATCAACACAACTCAAGCGGTCGTGCAACCTAAAGAAAAAATCCTGTAGGAAGAAAGGGAAAGCCACGAAGAAGTCTGTCGACTCGATCACGCTCACAGAAGGCGATCTATTGGATATCAGCAAAACGATTCAGGAAGTCACAGAGGACGTGCTCTAGGGATTGTAGATGGAGCAGAGCACTGTGTTGGGGGCACTCAGCATGCAACTACAAGGTTTACAGGTAAAGCACTCCCAAACAGGCACACTGGCCCAACATGTTGTAACAGGAATTGATGAGGCCAAACAACCGCTACGTGCCCGTATGGGTAACACCTTCATCTTGCCCGAAGGTGTGTTGGTAGCAGCAAGTGAGGATGACCGGGCTGCTATGAGCAACATGACAGGCGTTGGTCTAAACTTGGCTGCCCTGTAGCTTGAAATACTGTACTAGCTATAGGATGGGGTTATCGCCGAAATCCACACTCGGGAAGGCTGAGCAATCTAGGTCCTGCATGAGCAGAAAATCAACATGGACCAGCATAGCATCTAGAGGGATGAATTGGTTGTGCATGCTAGCAAATTGGAGCAGGCCGTAGAGGATGCATGCAGGATCATTATCGAGTTGGTCATGTCAACAGAGCGGGTCCATAGATTGGGGCCAGAGTCTGCAAGGCCTAGGAGGAAATGGCAAAGGTTCAGCTGGAGATGAACATGCAAATCGCCGAGCTGCGATTGAAGGTACGACCCTCCACACCCCCAGAAGTTAGCAAGCAGTGCACCTGTTCTATCCAGATGGGGTTGGAACAAATTGGCCAGGTGACACAGGGTTCCACCGGGATGTTGGAGCAAGCATTAATTGCACCAGGATGTTGGAGTGGAACAGTGTGCTGCGGACACCTAAGCTACGCGAGACCTGCTGCATGGACTTCGCACAAAGATCGCCGCACTAGCAGAGTGACTCAAGACGAGTCATGGTGATTGTGTTGGGGGTTGTTTGGCAGTGGATCCCCCCATAACTTGTTTTTGGGGCTTGAAGCCCAAATTTTGGTCAAGTGTAATGTAAAGACCCAAGAAAGGCGGGAACTAAGTAGGAGAGTCTAGGGTTATCCGCTCTAAGATAATGTAATTTAATGTAAAGTCTGTTGGCCTATCCATGGTCCACAGACCATGGGATTGTATAAATAGAGTGAGGCTCTAAGCGTAAAGTCTATCAAAGTTTTGGACAAGTAATAGATAGGTACGAAGGCATGGTTAGAAGATAGAAGTAAATCTGAAGTGTATTGGGTCATAGTGTTAGATAGAGGCTCTGCAGCTGAGTGCGTAGAGGCCTGGTAGAGTTGGCAGCTGAGTGCGTTGACCCCTGTAGCTGAGTTTGCAGGGCGGAGTCGGGTTGTAACTGAACTTGAGTATAATAAAGATAAGATTGATTCTGAATATTGTGCATCTACTTGTAGATCTGTAGTTCTATGTTCTGGTTATTCTTTATTCATTTATATTATTTTCAAGTACGCGTGCTAATCTGAAGGTTGAACAAGTAATAAGAATATTGGGCCCACACAAACTAAGTTAAGAACTAATATAATAGCATAGTAAGGATCGGATCGGAATAATACGGAAGTGCACATGGGTTATGAAGAATAGAAAGCTGCATAGAGTAGCGCAGTGCATAGGTTAGGATCACGAACCTCCAGAACCCTCATTAAGACATCCCTAGGGTGCAGAAACCTAGTTCCAGCACCCTCCCATACTACTTCGGGTGAGACCTTAGTTCATGCTTCGCAGACTATTGCTGAAAGGGCCAGTAGTACCGGGATTTACTTGGTTAAAATCACTGCTGAACCTGGGTTAGGCCCTATGTAGCCAACAATTTGTTGTGATGAAAGGAATAATGTAAGAAAAATAGTCCACTGATAAGGAGCATCAAACAAATGAATTCCAACGCCATATTTAGAAATATGAGTGCAAACAATTAAATCTATGAACATAGCATCGCAATGAATGAATTTTGTTTATTATCTCTCTTTTAATCATTAGAAGAGGACACATGATGGTAAGAAGAAGCACATTAAATTGGAGAAAACATATTCAGATCACTTAACACATGAATATTTGCTATAGATTTTGGTTTTCTTTATTAGAAATATCCCAAAATATAAAAAGCACAATATTTTCTTAAAAAAAAACAAATCCTTGTCCATTACAAAATGATAGTCTTTATAGCCTACTCACAAACTATTCAACATCCAAAAATAATGGATCTCAAACCTTTTCGTCTATTGATAACTTACTAAATCAAATAATCAAGGATATAAGATCTGAACCTAAGTCAAATTGATGAGGTGGCTGTCAAACTGATTGGGCTTCTTTTCTAAAAGTAGAAAAAAATAATTTTGGCAAATCCCTAAAAAATATATTTTAAATATCCATTCGAAACTCTCAAATCGTGATATATGTGTAAAAAATGAAAGAGGTTTTTGTTAATGAGTCCATTCAATCCACAATTTTCTTTGGGTTTTAAAAAATTTATCCCAAGTTATTTGGAAAATGAGTTTTAAAACAATGAATAAAACAGGAAAAAACTAAATTACAAAATCCTGAAAATAGGCTTCAAATTACCCTTCGAATATCTCAAACCATGACGCCTATAAAATCTAGAGAGAGATTTTTTTAATGGGTATGTTTTTGACAAAATCATATTTCATATTTGGAAAAGTTGTTTCCATATGTTTAGAAACCGTGCCTAAAGTTACGACCTTTTATAGGGAAAAACATACTAAAACAAAGTTTTTTTGCTGACGTTTGCTTAATCAACACTCGTTTGATAGATTATCGCTCCTTCACTGAAATGTGATAAATAAGAATTTTTATTTGGAAATAAAAAGTTTGAATTTTACATTTAGCACTGATACTCCTGTTGTCAGTGTTTAATTGAACGTTCTTACAAATATGCACTGCTACTCTAGTTGTCAGCGCATTTTTATTTTCAAAACTTACAATAATGTTGGTATTCTATCTATCAATGCTTTAACCCTACGCTTTTACAAATTAGCGCCGACATTGAATCTATCAATGCTTTAAAACAATTTTTTTTACAAATCGACTCTGAAACTAAAATTGTCAGTGCCCCAAAACTATTAACTAAAATTGTGATAACAAATGGCTCCACGGGGATGTTGTCGATCATAGATGGTAGCAAGAACCCTTATAGACCAGAGGCTTGATCCATTGGGTTGATCCCAACTCAAAAAAATGCAACTTTAAACCTACACTTATTATACCACTGAAAACCAAACTGTAATCCAAACTAAACTGAAACTAGAACTATACATGTAACCAACTAAAATTTGAAACCGCTGAAAATTGAAATTGAAAGCTGCTACAAAACATGCTCATAGTGATGAGCATATTGGCACACCAACCTATCCTAAGCTGTTGGAATTGTTTTACACTAAAATTCCAATGCAACTAGTCAAGTAGTTGCTCAGATAGTATGGATTTTTTACTATGCTTGAACCTAGTAAAAAATTGACAATACAATGTAAAAGGAAATTGATTATGGATATGCTTCTCACAGTGGAAAGATGACTAGAAATTCAAGCTAAAACAACTCTCCATATAAAAAACTATAGGATCATAAAATTCATACTATGTTTGATGATGTTCAATGTATTTTGTGACTAGAATATCCTTCTTGGATTGTTCATATGTGCTCTCTTAATCACACTATTTCTCCAGTTTATCAAACTCATCCTAAAAAACATAACATTCCTTAATAAAAAATCCATAGGGAAACACTATATCTTCTTTTTTTAGCAAAAAGAGGCTTTCAAAGGACTAATTATGATATTTGGAGTTATGGGATTATACTTGATCCTCTAAGACCCCAATAACCTTCTCAATTTCTCCAACAAATGTTTCTAAAAAAATGATCTTATCCTTGAAAGAACATTTGCGTGAATGTAAATACATAGGTAAAAACCTTGAAAAAACTACATTAATCTTATCATCATCAAAATTGTCCCATTATTACTTAAAACCTTCAATAAAAATAGAAATTTTAACATACCCTATCATCTCGATTGACTATGCAACTGGATCTACAGTTCAAGCTCTGAATTCTTCAGACAATGGAGTCACCATGGATGTTTTGAACTCTGGATTGTTTGACAATGGGGTCACCAAGTAAATGGTGCACAACCACTCTATGTTTGACCTTTGTGCACCATCAGAAGTCAAATATGATCATTGTCATTCTTCCTGGATATTTTCTTGAATCTTTTGCCTCCCCAACAACGGTGCCAAAATGTTATCGCTTAGAGAAAACCCTGGTTATGGGGAAAACTCTAAGGTAACCGCTAATCACTTTTGGATTAAATCTCACGCTTCAATCTAGAGGAGGATCTCTCCTAAAACTCAAGTTCCCTTGGTCACAATAGTAGCAAGTTTGTTAAACTATTGTTGGGAGAGGGTCCCCAGGGGAAAATTTTGTAAAAAGTTTTGTTATTATTATAAAGTCTCTAGATTTTGAGGAGCAGAGCATGTAGGTCAATAAGAGTTAAAGGGGATTTAGGAAGCTTAAAGCCCCTTATTGTTAGGAGTTAAGATGTTTTGTGACCCGCCCATGCTTCACAAACCATTGTATTGTAATAAAGAATGATATAAAAAGGAGTCATAGAGAGTCATAAGAAAAATATAAGAACCAATCTATATGTGAATGATCTAAGTAAGAGAAGTTTGTTTTCTATACTTAGGCAAAGGGGAAGGCTCCTGCAGCTGTGTGCACAGAGATCTTGGTAAGTCTGCAGCTGAGTACGCGAGCCCCTATAGCTATGTGCGTGAGGTTGAAAGAATAAGTAATTGAAGATCTAAGAATAATAAAGGTTGTTTTGAAGCACTATCTATGTAACTGTGTGTTATTCTTTACTTCTGGAATTACTGTATTTTCGCTCTTGGTACTGCAATTTATCATAAGAAATAATTAATAGATGCATGAAAGGGGTAGATCAATTTACTTACATGATGTTATGAATGTTTAGAACAATTAGCGAAGAGTTTGGATCCGTTATCTATTAGTTACTGTAATTTCTGGATTTCAAGGGTTAGTGTTGGGTTGTGTTATATTCTTTCCACATAGTTAACAGGGGGTTTGAGGGATACCCGTAACCCCACTTTATGGGGTCCGGGGCAGCGCCCTGGAAAATTTTGGTTTTGGACCCTATGTTAGGTTGGGCAGACCCACCTATGGTTTTGTGCATGATTTATTCGCACATGTTTTTTGGACACGATGGTTTTCGGTCCATGGTATTGGATGCGATGGTTTTTTGGTCCATGGTATTGGATGTGATGGTTTTTGTTCCATGGTATTGGATGCTTCGGCATGTATAAATATGTATTGTAACATTGAAAGGAATATAATGAAAAATCAAGCTGGTAGTCCCGATTTTGGGATCCAGGGGAAAATCTCTGTGCATATGTGTTTTTATGTGTTATGCTCTCACATTGTTTATTTTTTTGTGATTTAGAATTCATATGCAGGTAATTTCTGTATGGGGTTAAAACCTACATTTGGTATCAGAGCTGTTTTGGCTTCAAGGGGACACCTTTGTTGCTGAGTGGTTTCGCTTGGGTTTGTGGTAGACCCTGTTCAGTGGGAGATCTGTGAGATCGATTCTGGTGGTGAAAGAAGATTGTGAGCAATGGAAAGATAGAGATTGAGAAGTTCAATGGTCAGAGTTTTGAGTTGTGGAAACTCAAGATGGAGGATCTGTTGGTGGATAAAGATCAGTGGATCGTCGTAGATCCGGGTACTAAACCAACGGGAGTGACCGATGAAGAATGGAAGAAGTTGGATTGGAAGGCAAAGAACACAATACGATTGTGTGTCTCAGATTCAGTATTGCTGAATGTATCAGGGGAAGCTACGGTGAAGGCTTTGTGGAACAAATTAGGGACTTTGTACAGTCTAAGTCTCTGGTGAATAAACTGTTCCTGCGGAAAAAGCTGTATAACCTGAGGATGAAAGATGGAGACTCAGTGACAGAGCATCTGAATGCGTTTAATACTGTGGTAAGTCAGTTATCATCTGTTGATATTAAAATTTCAGATGAAGATAAAGTGCACGTTTGTTGTGTTCTCTACCAGATTCGTGGGATAGTTTGGTTATTGCAATAGGTAGCAATGCAACTGCTTTACAGTTTGATGAAATAGTCTCAGCCTTGCTGATAGAGGAGATGAGATGAAAAAATATGGACAACCAGAATGTCGATGCCTTGTCTGTACGAGGACGGTCCCAGACCAGAAACAAAAATAAGTCAGCAAGTGGGAGATCTAAATCTCCAGGAAAACCTACAAAGGCGGTGTGCTGGAAATGCAGAAAGGAAGGGCACTTCAGAAGGAAGTGTAAATCTAAAGCTCTTGATAAAGGAAAGGGATCTGATGATGCTCCTTCTACAGAGGCGAAAACCACCTTAGATGAAGGTGGGGATGTGTACTTGGCTTCTTCAAGTACACATGTAGATCATGAGGCATGGTTAATTGACTCAGGTGCATCCTTTCACTTCACTCCCATTAGAGAGTGGTTCTGCGAGTATGAGAAATATGATGGTGGTGATGTCTTCTTAGGAGATGATAGGAAGGCTAGAATCATTGGTCGCGGAAAAGTAAAGTTGAAGTTGCAAGGTGGAAGGGTTAGAACCCTTCCGGGTGTTCTGCATATTCCTGCATTGGCCAGAAATCTGATTTCTGTAAGCAAGTTGGATGATGCAGTGTAAAGACAGTGTTCGAGAAGGATACCTGCAAGATGGTTCGAGGAGCACTGGTATTGATGCGGGGAGTTCAAATTGGAACTCTGTACAAGCTGCAAGGTAGCACTGTTGTTGAGGGGTGCAATAGTTCTATGGTTCCTGAAAATGGAGCAGAAAATCTAGTGGGCTCTGGAGAGAAGACCATGTTGTGGCATCAAAGGCTTGGACATATTGGAGAGAAGGGCCTTCGAATACTTCATGGTAAAAGTATGGTAGAAGGTATGAGTAATAGCTCTCTGGATTTTGATTTCTGTGAAAATTGTGTATATGGGAAGCAAAATAGGGTGAGTTTCCCCTCTGGTGGTAAGAGACGAAACAAATATTAGAGCTTGTGCACAGTGATGTGTTTGGACCTGTGAAAGTTCCATCACTGGGTAAGTCTGTGTACTATGTATCATTTATAGATGATTCTCAAGGAATACATGGATATATTTCCTTAAGAAGAAATTTGAAGTCTTTGACAGGTTTAAAGAATTTAAGGCTCTGGTGGAAAATCAGATAGAGAAGAAGATAAAGGTACTGAGGACAGATAA